>PVHP010028399.1:0-23152 GCA_004024765.1 Zapus hudsonius | reverse complement strand
CCTTTTAATTTTTTTATGAGCTCTTAGACACAGTAAAATTTTTAGATCCAAAACCTCAATAGCTTTTGCTATTTTTTCAAGATATAATTCATTAAACTGAAACATATGCCATTACTTTGTGCATCTACAAAAAGAGGATGAGAATCACTATTATACCTGATATAACCCTCAGTGATAAAACCTGATATCACATATTTACTTCTGATATTAGAACAATACTTGCTGTTGGAAATACAGAACTGTTTTCCAAATAAGCTCATAAATGTGTACAAGCCAAAGTAAAAGCATGATGCATAGAGGGGCATATGTGTATGTTCTACATTCTATCCAGGTCATGTATGATTCTGATATCATAGGTCATGGAATGAGAGAGGGGACATCATCATATCCCTTGTTTGATCAATTGGCTCTATAGCAAATCTTATAATTTCTCTACGTATGTTGTTATTGTTGGTAGATTTTTTAATGATTTCCAGTCTTACTGGAGTGAGGTAGAATCTAATTGTTGTTTTGATTGGCATTTCCCTTATGATTCATGATGTTGAACATTTTTTTAAGAGAGAATTGGCCATTTGTATTTCTTCCTCTGAGAATTCCCTGTTGAGCTCAGAGGCCCATTTTGCAAGAGGGCTGTTTGATATTTTATTATTTGATTTATTGAGTTCTTTATAAGTTCTAGATATTAGACCTCTATCTGTGTTACTACTTGTAAATATTAACTCCCAACCTGATAGTGGTCTATTGGCTTTGAGTACGGTAAGTCTGTCTGTACAGAAGCTTTTCAGCTTGATGAGATCCCATTGGTTGAGTGATTGCTGTACTTCCTGGTTTACCTCAGGTTTGTTCAGGAAGTTTTTCCCTTCTCATATTTCATAGAGAGTTCTCCCTATTTTTTCTTCCAGGATTTTCAGAGTTTCACATATTGTGTTGATACCTTTGATCCTTTTGGAGGTGATTTTGGCCCAGGGTGCAGGACTGGATCTATTTTCATCTCTTTACAAGTGTTTATCCAATTTGTCCAGCACCATTTGTTGAAGATGCTATCTTTACTCCAGTTGACATTGCTGGCATCTGTGATGGTTAAGTTTATCAACTTGATCTAATCCATAATAATGTTGGGTGGGTCTCTGAGCTTGCCTGCAGGAAGGATTGACAAATTCCTTTTGGAATTTTGAAGAAGACTTGTGATGGTTAAAATTGTCAATTTGAGCTAATCCATAGTAATCCTGGGTAGGCCTTCCAGAAGGAGACTAATATAAGGAATTTTAGGGGGAATGAGATGCTCTTCCTTCCTCCCCCAGCTGCTGGTGCTTGTTTGTGACTTGCACTTGCACCCTGCTCTCCTACCCTTCCTGTACATCGGAATCCAGGTTCCTCAGCCTCACATATTGGATTTAAGAGCAGCCGCTCCCCAGGGATTCAACAAGCCTTCTTGGCTGGATTGGGATTGCTGAGACATCTATCTACATGTACTGAACAGCTACTGGTTCCTTACCTGTGGGCCTACAGACTGCTACTATTGGACTGTCTTAAGCTATCCCAATAAATTCCCTTTTATTATAATCCATTCTATCAACTCTGTTTCCTCTAGAGAACCCTAACTAATTCAGCATCTTTATCGAATATTAAGTAGTTATAGCTGCTTGCGCTTAGGGCTGGATATCCTCCTCCATGGGCTGTCTGGATCAGTCCTTGTAGCAGGGGACCATGAATAGCCTATTACTCAGCCTGGTTCTCCTGGCCCATGTGTGTTGTTACTGAGGGGAGCCATGCCTCTGGATAGTCTCCCCAACCATGGCTCTCACAATCTTTCTGCCCCCTCTTCTGCTCCTTTCTTGGTTCTGAATAGCTCTAAAGACAATAGTTTTATATGTTATGTGGATAAATACAAGAAGTAAAACTAGACATTGTGGATAATTATAAGATTATTTAAAAATGATATATCCCATACTGAATGTTAGTTAAAATTTTGATACATATATTCATTATGATGTGAGATGTTATCTAAAATTTCCAGCAAGTAGTTCAGAATGCATCCAATATCCCATTGAAGAATAACTGATTTAGTTGCTAAATGCGCTGTATGTGAAGTGTAACTTGTTAACATTTCCTGAACTCCTGAGAGCTATGCACAGATAAACTGACTAACCAAGGTGTCCTAATTTTTATAAAGTGGAGTGTTATATAAGGCAATCAAGTATCACAGTTTGTTTACATATGATAATGTCTTTGTAATAAAGCTGCTGGCCCTATTTAGAAGGGAGATTTTCAAAATGATAATGAAGAAATATCACAAAATGTTATTTTACTCTGTGTCCAGTTTTGAATTAAAAAGTTGTCTCTGTAAAGTTATAAAGTAAGTTTTTCATCTCATATCTCACACAGGGAAAAGCGTCTGTATGGCTCATATTTGGCATCTTTCTCTTCCACATTCTATGGCTCATTTGCCAGTCAGGTTTTCATTTAAATCCAGATGAATTGATAGTCCCTTCAGGAGACAAGCTTATTAGGAAATTCTATCAATACAAAATATTCTATTGTTTTTGCTTGAGCCATTTATAAGTCCAACGACATCAATCTTCCTGACTCAACCTCCCATGATCTGGCATTATAAATTTGGGCTATCATAACAAGAAAATGAAGATACTAAATAATTCTGAAATGGTAACACAATCCACAGGTTAAATAAAACATTTCTCTTCAAGTGTTTCACACACTCATGTTAATTGGTCCCTTTTCTATGACTGTAAAGCCTTCCTTTATCTGATTCCATTATAGAAAGTATGTGACCAAACACATAGAGGTGTGAATTACATCTCCTTTAATGATACCTGTAGTGTGTGTAATTATGTACTGGATACAGGTTTATAGTAAGTATTTGCATAAATATTCTAGGTTTATGAATCCATTCACATTTTCCAATTGGTATTCAGCATGATTCAGTGTGTGGCAGTTTGAATATGATATGAATAAGAATATGAACTCTGACAGTTTGTACTTGCTGCTTGTTGGTGTGTGCTTACTGCAGTTGTTTCTGGTGCTTTATTGTGTGGAAACAAGAAGATTCTTCTCCCACTGTTGAAGTCTTCCCTGAATTAAGCAAAGTCTGAAATAAATCCCTTGCCCCATAAACTGTCTGGTTGGCTGTTCTTCCCAGGAACATGGAGCTGACTATAGCACAGTATATATTACAAGAAAACGAAACCACCCAATGACCTCTAAGACACTTTTGGATTCCAATAAATTCACAAACATTCCTTCATGCAAATCAGATTGAAGTTTCACATTCCTGGACTGATTAAATTTCCACACGTTTACATCAAGGAACTTAAATTATTGATGTCGTAGAGATAGGGGGGCCTAGGAGTATCAACTTTCCCACTTCAACTAAATTAGACACCCATGTCTCTTCCCAATTCATGAACCATAAGGAACCAGCTGGAAATGGTAGAACAGATGGGGGTGGGTTCTGACTGCCAAGTGACTATTTTTCCTTCAAGAGAGAAAGGTTTAATTTTGAATCATGTGAATGTCAGCCAAGAGCTTTGTGGAAGACTTTGGCATAGACCTTTAGACCTTCGCATAGCTTGAGATTCCTAAGAGCTGTATGATTGATAGTATATACTTTTCCAATTTTTGTTTTAACTGCCATAACTGTTCAGTGAAGACAAAGTAATAGCTTATGGATTTTTCTTTCCTATTCTATCCTTTATGTTCACATCTTTTTTGGAAAGATGAGCCATTATATGTCTAATCCTTTCTCCTGTCCAATATTCTATAATGTCAATGCATGCATGAGGGTCCATTATGAGATGTTCTATTACATGAAGAACAGAATCACAACCTCAGAACAAGAAAAGAGTCACGCAGAGACAGTGCCATTATTTTTCTCCCTTAACAGAAGGCATTCCTGTCTCTGCCATGCCCTCCACTAGGTACCCTTTGCTGTTTGCAGTGATTGTCTTTTATACTCTAAGGGCAAGTTATGGATTTATCTTAAGAAGAATGAACTTCTCTTTTTCATTTGTGTTCATTGCTGCTGACTACTTGAAAAGAGCCTTAGAAGTAACATATGGTCCTTTCCAAAAAAAAAAAAAAAACACTTTTGTTTAACTGAAAGTACTAATGTTTTTTATAACAACTTAATGAACATATCTCTGGACTGGAGTGAGAGGTCCTGGAAAGTAGGAAATGAAGAAAGTTAATAAAGCATTATTGTAGGAAAGATCATATCAAGAGTGAGTCCAATAATTTTGGTGCTGTTGGACCAAGACATAAAGTCAAGGAATCTCCTTTTAAATATATGTTTTCAAAGATACTGTACCATGGCTGAATGCACTGAGAATGCTGTAGAGGCCAGAGAAGACTTGATGCTGGAAATCACACGTAGACTCAGAGGGCAGCCCTATTGCCAACACCGGCAGTGGCACAGCGAATACACTAAAGCCCATAAAATATTATGTATAAGAGAGAATGATGGGCTTTTAGGAGGGAAATGTAGTTTAGATATGTAACTTTAAAAAAATAGCAATCTATGCTGTTAATTTTGTTCACAGTACTACTTCAACTGCCCTGCAATGATGAAAGGAGAGATTAGAAAGTGCATATTTGAAAAAGAATATGATTTGAGAAATGGAAAATGGGTTGATTAACAAAACATAACTGGTTGCCTTGGCAATGCTAAGGATTCACAATCAGGAAAGTGAAGCTATGTCAGCCACAAGAGATATGAAATTTCCTTTGGACATGATCACTTGTTAAGCCTTGGGGGCAGTAAGCTAAAGTGTTGTCTGTAACCAATGTGCAGGAAGAAAGTGCTGATGAACGCTGAAAGGGTCGGTAAGAAAAGTGTTAGTTTCCTGTTCCTTTTCTATTCAGCACTATTTTATCAGGTTACGACAATGTCCATTTACCTGTAGGCCAAAAGCCCAAACATCTCGCAGAGCACCTGTACTAAGCATCTCATGAAGACGAAATAAAATGCCTGCTTAATCTGTGCTTTTCACTGTGTACTCCGAGGAGTATGGTGGGGTGAATGCTTCTCTGTAGCTGCAAGAAGGAAACCTTCCCTTCTTTGCTGTTTGGCCTCCAGTGTGCATAGTCAGCCTCCAAAGGCTGTCTGCACCACCCAGCTTCTGCTTCTCTATTTCTAAAAAGACAGAAATCACCTGCCCTATCTTTCGAAGCTCCCTTGCATCACCTTTTCAGCATCTCTGTGATCTTATCGGATGTCCTGATATAACAATTTCAAGAGATATACCTGACCTGTCTAAATCACAAAGAATAATATCCTTATATATTTCATACAATTTGGATTAATAAAAGCAAAGTTAAGGCCTTAATATGCAACAACCTTTATGAGTTCCAGTGGCAAAGGGCTGACAGGCTGTGATGTCCCTCAAAGTATTAGCTTGTGTAAGAGTTATTACAGGAATTTCACAATTCCTAAGTGAGAGAGGGAAGAGAAATGTTTTGTCAATATTATCCCAAAGATGGCAGAAAACTCTACATTACAGCAGTGGCTTGAAGTGCGATGGTTAGTAACTTTTTTTTAGTTTCTCACTCTAGCCCAAGATTACCTGGAAATCAATCAGTAGTCCCAGGCAGGCCCTGAATTTACAGATAGTCTCCTACCTCAGCATCCTCAGTGTTATTATTAAAGCCATGTGTTACCATGCCTGTCAACAAATCACTGCTTTATGAATCAACTTATATTATCTAATGCTGAATACAAAACATTCAGCATCTTAAGTAGCTAAATAATTTCTTGTTTTGACTACTTTAAAAAAATAGGAGGCTGAGAAATAAATTGAACTTATTTCTGTCAGGCTTTTGAGTCTTCTGTGTATAAATAGCCTAAAGCCAAAGTATACAATGTTTCTCTCTCTAAATTCCACTCTATCCTCTAACCCAGCAGTATCTTCACAATCTAAAAGTTATATGGTAATTTATGCTTGCATTTGAGGAAAAAACATAAACTGTCTAAAAGATGCATAGTCTTCTCAGGGTATATACTTCATATACCTCAATTTATTCTTTGAATCTGTAGGTGTGCATGTGTACATGCATGTTCATATATGTGTGGACATGTGTGTGTGTGTATGCACAAGCTAACATGTGAGGTCCAGACAACAATCTCAGCTGTTCTCACTGCCTCCCTCCCTGGTTTACTTTTTGAGATAGGGATTTTCACTAATCCGAAAACTCACTAGTTCATCAGGAAGCCCAAGGCTCTGCCAGTCTCTGGATCCCCAGTTCTGGATCACATAGGTGTCAGGATTCCTTGCCTTCATCCATGCAAAGCTAAGAAATTACTGACAGGGCATCTCCCCAGTGACTTACATTTGGATGCCAAAAATAATGTATAGTCATCTTGCTAATATCATGGACACAGGGAAATGGGTGAAAGAAGAAATTTTGTTAGTGGAGTAATACTGTGCTCCTTTTGTGCTTTACCTGTAAAATATGACATTGTACAGCAAGCAGTAGTGAGGTGTGTTAGCAAGTGCATTAGAAGCCAAGGAGAAATTCAAAGCCAAGGTATTAGGAAGTTTACCTGCCAGTGGTTAAAGGTTAACTGTGCCAGCTGAATAAGGAAGGAGCAGGTTATCACAGAAGCATCATTCAAATGGTGATTTCTGAATGCACAGTCACTCTTATAGCCCAAGTATAAATACCCCTTGATCATGCATAAGATGATTCACAAATACTCTTGGTCAAGGTTGTTTTCAGGACTTACTTTCCATTTTTGATCAATCTAGATTTTGGTCTGTGATTCTCTTTTCTTATTATCTTTCTAATGTCTGTGTTAGCCAACACAGTTATACATAAATTTCACCTACATCTATAGGACAAGGTTAGAGATCCATGTGGTGACATCAATAGTGTCTGAGGTGTATTCTTGACTGGAAAAATCCATCCAAATAAGAGAAACGAGAAGACTAAAAAGTTACCATTTGGGAGGGGTAAAAAGAAAGCATATCTTAGTAAAAGTAAAAACATCTCTTCATAAAAGTGGGATAATTTTAATAGTTAATAAGGCAATTTCCCTTTCAATTAATCCTCCTCCCAAGACAGTAACCTCTTGGAAAGTGGAGGATGCAGGGGAAAATGAGAGATAACTTCATTATTTAATTTAGCACAGTGCTTTAAGGTGAGATGAGGCTTAAGGTGAGAAAAAATGGGATGAAGGTTGCAATTAGCAATTTTAATTATACCTGCACAGAATTATTGCTGTGTTAGGTAACATGGCCATGAGGAAAAATAGACTATGTCTTTGTTGAGAATGAACACATTGTCGACCAATGGAAGTGGTTGTGATGGTGGATATGGAAGACTCTATTGATGATGAAGAAAATTATACATGAAGAGTTTTTATGTGTTGTATACATTAAATATCAAAAACCATTACATAATTATAAAATATTAACTTGAAATGATATATCCATTTATAATGTATTTCATTTTAGGCATATACTTAGCATTATAGAAATTTACTAAATATTTTTCAAAGTATATCCTAAGAAGAAGTTAATTATGTCAACCCTATGTGGATAAGTTAATTAGATCAAATGTGTCACTGCAAGGAGGTTATTATAATGCTTCTACATAATTTTTAACCACATTCATTGTATTTGTAATAGGAATCATCAAATGAAAGATTACAAGATACAGTTAAGATGGATGTAAATTTCAGTACCTAGATTCCAATAGAACATTCAAATAAAAATGTATAGACTACTACAAAATATTTTGACTTTTGTGTACTGTAAAATACTTATCCACGACTTCTCTGCATACTAAAAAACATCAGAAATCTTCTAAGTACTTTCTGATTTCCAAAGGAAGTAGGCCTCTCTCTCTCCCCCTATCTCTCTCCCTCTCTCTCTGACACACACACACACACACACACACACACACACACACACACACACACACACACAACAGAAATAAAGGGTATTCATAATGGTTAAATTATATTGTCAATTTGATCAAGTGGAACAACCACCTTTGGGTCAGGTTTGTGAGGGTATTCCAGGAAGGAGTAACAGAAGGGAGACATATATCCACAGTGGGTTCCTTTTCCAGGAATCTATATAACAAAGTTCTCTGGCAGCCAGAGAACATGCTTTCTTGTGCCTGCGGTAGGCTATTATGAGCATCTCTCCTGTGGCTGCTACCCTTCCTGGATATCAGAACCTAGCTTAATCTGCTTTTCAACTTGGAATGAAGAACAACGGTTCTCTGGGAATCTTCCACTGATAAATCTATGATATGCATCTAAGTACACTAACACATATTGGAAGCATGCCTGTTTGCCATAACATGATAAAATATCTGTGATAATAATCTTTCATAAAAGGAAATGTTTAATAATCATTTTTAAATCGAAATCATTTAAAATAATCATTTAAAATAGAAATTGTTTAAAGATATGAGCCCTTGTACACTTGACCCTGCTGATATGGGACTTAAGCAGCAGACAACATCATGGTAGATACACAAGGCTAGGAAGTCTGTTAATCTCTTGTTACCTGGAGAGCAAAGAAATGAGATAGGAATGGCATTATTCTGACATCTCTTTCTAGATCATAACTAAATTCTTTTTATTATGCCCCATCTCCTTAAAGTCTACTATCCCCCCAATAATACCACATACTGATGAAAAATCCTTATTCTCATTGGGCCTACAAGGAAACATTCTAGACACTAGCTATAGACAACAGGATTATATATTTTAGTAAAAACATTTGGTCAGAAATAATGCTTAATATTTCAATTTCCCTTAGCATTTTTTTTTTTGCTGGTGGTGTTATTTTTTGTTTTTTTGAGTTAGGGTCCCACTCTAGCCCAGGCCAACCTGGAATTCAGTAAATAGTCTCAGGATGACCTCAAACTTACTGAGATCCTCCTACCTCTTCCCCACAAAGGCTGGGATTAAAGGCATGTGCCACCATGCCTGGCCTTCTCTTAGCAAATTTTATCACAGTTGCCATTTTCTCCATACCTTAAGAGAGAAAAACCTTTGGTATTTTTTGTCTATTTTATTGTCTCTATACATCTGCTACTTATTTTTGCCTCATCAATCTTACACCCCAATTTTTAGGAAGACCTTATCCATGGTTGCTCATTCATTAGAAAACCTGATGTTCAGAGAGTCTAATATTCTCATGTGATATCTACTAACAGCCATGATGTTTTCAACTATTTGAACCCTATCTACACAGATATTGTGCAAAATGAATCAGTGATTTATTTTTAATCCATAGATACATATTTGATTTATTATTGAAAGTGAAAAATTGAAGCTTTTTCAAAGTAATAGCTAAGGTGTTTTATAGTTTACCAAATTTAATTTGTATTACATAAGTCATAATTAAATGATTAAAGTAAAAATACCCAAATGTAACAGGATAATGGCTCTCTCTCTCTCTTTCTCTCTCTCTCTCTCTGTTTGTGTTTGTGTGTGTGTGTGTGTGTGTGTGTGTGTGTGTGTTTTACTGGAAATTGAACTCAGGGCCTAGTGCAAGCACTCTACCAGTGAGGTACATCTTCAATTCACTATTAGAATCAGTTTTAATAAAAAATTTTCTCCTGCTGCTGTGCTGGAGTTGTCACTGTAGGAAGATACTTGGGTCTAGCCCTAGGGTTACTGGGGACAGATCTGGAAATCCTGCCTAAGGTATACAGAGAGTAGTGTGATCTTTGTGTGGAGTTCCCTGCTGTTTGGCTGCCTGAGTGTGCTTGCTTTTGGAGGTACTTGTGCTGTGTTTTCTCTCTGTGTGGATCTGTAAGCTTCAAATAAATTCCTTCATCTTCCCAAAAACTGTGTCTGTTTGTAAATTAATCCCAGCAACTGCAGCTGACTATGACAACTACAAATTATGCCCATTACACATGTTTATATGACAGAATCTAAATTAATAAAATTGAATTTTGTTGCAACAGCCAATGATTTCTCAAGGTTATACATTTTGTCCCATTTGAATGTTGGGAAAAATGAACCGAAAAATCTGGGATGAATGCAAACACAAATAAGTTTGCAAAATCTATGTTAAAGTTAATTAAAATACTCGACTAGAGTGAGACCCTACCTCGAAAAACCAAAAAAGTTAATTAAAATAGAATGTTGCTATTTAACTCAACTTCATGTAGTTTATAGGGTTGTTATTTGTACAACTACTTTTTTTACTTGTTATTAGGGCACTGTGTAATATCTATTAAGATTAGCTCTAGAAGAGATGATTCCATAAAATATAATGGAATTCATATGGCATAGAAATAGTTGGCATTAGGAAAAAATAGAATATACTAGAGCAATACAGATGTGGGTAGTTACAGTCCCTGGAACAGACACTGTCTTCATCATGTGTTAGCTCACAAACTCAGTTGGAGAGTTACACCTGTACATACCTTGTAGCTTTGCCCTTGGGATACTGTGACTTATTGTGATGAGATAAAGAAAGTTTCATCTTTCAAAAATGGCCAGTTTTTTAATGTAAAGCTAGGTAAAATCATTGCCTCATATTTTTCTAGTTTAAATATTTTAATTAAAATATTTTTAATTATGTGCATGGCTTTTTATGGTTGATTTTTTTTTACAAGAAACCAAGGAATCAAATATCCCTTTAACATATTATTACCCTTATGTACTTTTAAATGTTAGATAGGCAGGCTATCCATTGATTTTCACCATTATGTCAATGACGATTGTAGTAGCCAATCAATTTACATTTTTGTTATATTGGATATCTGAGAATCTTATCATGGTTGACTATGTTTTTAAATGTAATTTTATGGATATACATCTGATTATTCTTTCTATTTGAAAAAAATGGAAATATGCCTGCAAATAGAAATATTACGTGATTATGTGCCAAATTAGCATATGTGTATACTGAACTTTTCTTCAACAAAATTAAGATATATAATTCAAAACAGTGATATGTTCATATTATGATGCATAGCCATTATACATCATGTAATCTGATGCCATGATTTAATGGTGATGTAACATTAAAGAAACTTTCTAAAACTTGATTCTTTTGGCTAAAGTTTTTTAGGAGAAAACTTTCATTACCAGTATGGGAAATATTCAGAGGCTGAATATTTTGTATACATTAAAAATTAAAAGCACAGCAAGCAAATATCCTAAAGCGCAAATGGCGGGTCCATGTTAGCCAAGAATTTCCTAGGTTTAATTCCTGTTTCTCTCCTTTGTGTCCACATCTGGCAGTGTCTCTTCCTAACATCCCTGCCAAGCAAGCTAATGAAATGATTCTCTGAATAGGTATTCTTTGGTTTTCATAGATAAATGGTTATATACTCCATATTGCAATCAAGCTCCGCCAAATGATGTGCATAAACTCAGGGTATGCAGTAACTGTTATTATTAATATGTAGGCACATCTGTGTTCTCCAATCATATCATCAGCAATTGAATAAATGCTAGAGCACATAAAGCAGAGGCATTTGTCACCAATTCAGAAATTAACCATCATTCAAAACTGTGCCAATAAGCATATTGAGTTTTGCTTGAAGATCTTGTTTTAGATGCTTTCTTGTGAGGATACCCTTTGGTAGAAACACTTAAAAAAAGTCTTCAAGCAAAACAGCAACAAAGCTATTAATATTCTTCTCTAAGGAAATGAACAAATCTTGATGAAAAAATGTACTGAATATTTTAATCAAAGAAAGACTCCATAGAACTCTGCATAAGTTTCTCTCAATAATGTTCCTGTAGTTTTCAGTGTAAGAATATTCCATTTCAGCAATTTATTCCTATGCACTGAATGTGCTAGGGACTAAAGAGTCTGACACTTATGAAAATAGGCATGTGGACTAATGGGAGAGAATGGAATAAATTAATAATCTTATAACCAATTGTATTTTGACAAATGCTTTATGTAGCAGTGAAAAAAATATCCAACCAAAAGCAGCTTGTCTGATTGTGTTTGATTTTGGAGGTACTGGTGGTGGTTTTTTGTTTTCTTAAGATCTGATGGGGAACCTTCAAGGTGACAGGAAAAGATGGTAGAACAATGTCCACATCACTTTGTTTTTCGTAGGATAAAGGAAACAGCAGCAAGAGAGTGAACTGAAATCTGGAAATGAAAAACTGGCTATACCACAAAACCAGTTTCCCAAAACAAACCACATTTATCAAGGCTGCACATCCCAAATTGCCATCAGCTGAGGACCAAGCATTCAAAACACATGAGTTTATAAGGGACATTTAATTCAAACTACCACATTCTGTCCCCAATCCCCTCTAACTCACAAAAAATCTTATGATGAAAAATGCACTGAGTCCATCTTTAAAAGTCCACAGTCTTTCATGAATCTCTAAAAATGTTGGATTAAATACTTCAAGATTGGGCTGGATAGATAGCTCAGCGGTGAAGTCACTTGCCTCCAGTGCCTAAAGCCCCAGGTTCAATTCCCCAGAACCCACATAAACCAGACCCACAAGGTGGTGGCCCTGGTGGGCACGCTCTCTCTCTCTCTCCCTTTCTCTCTCTCTCTCTGCTTGAAAATGAATAAATAAAATATTTAAAAATACTTCAAGATTGTTAGAAGAGAGAATTTTGAACGTTCAAAGAGAAAGCATAAGTGTAAGAAGTGATTAAAATGTTGAATATGTCAACTTGATTATTACAATATGCATGTGTACCTCTATGTTCCATCCTCTACCTGATAAAGATTTTGATTATTACATACCAATTGAAATGAAATGAAAACATGAATATTTTAATGACTATAATATCTAATTTATAGGTATGTAAGAAATAAAATTTGGAGCCATTTGAAAAGAAAATTTCCAGAAAATACCTAACCTGAATGATTCTGGATGGCTTGGAACTAGAAAATGAGAATTCATAGAGAAGAATGTCACTTATGGGAATGAGAATGTCAAGGGAAGTCAATGCATGTGAGGAAGAAGGCAGAGCTCAGCACAAGGAAGGACCTGAATGCTATGAAGGAATGAAGTATGACTGAAGGCTCTATCACAAAAATGGATAATGAAATCAGGAATTTTGACTTCCAGCTTCATTAATATTTAAACAAGTTTTGTAGAGGTTCCAGTTGGTGAACAGGGAAGTCGCTGTGATGGCTGTGTGACATTCTATGTGGCACATCTTAAGGTCTAAAACAAATGTGCAGTAAGGATTCTAGGCTAAAACATAAAATGAAAAGCAGGCAATAAATTCTACCTAAGTATTAATTTGTTGTAGGAAAGGAGCAGGAAGAACGTAAAAAGAAAGACTTCCAGATCCTTTGGTTGATTAAGCAGATGGTACTGAAATCACATGAGGTAGGGATTCTCAGATAACATTATTATGTTTGGGAAATAAGGTTGTGGAACTACAAATTCTATTTTGGACCAGCTAACTGTTTCTTTTTTTCCAATGCCAAATTAGTTGCTCAGGAGATTATTTTAAGATGTAAATTAGAGATTTTAAAAACAGCATGAATGGTAAAATAGAGAAAAATTTAAGGAGACACTATTTTATAAAGCCTAGCATTTCATTATATAGTTTGCTAAATATATGCTCTCCTCTTTTTATCCTAGACAAAATATGACGTGGTATATAACTTGTATCTCAAGGATTGATATAGTATTTTTTGCTCAATAAAATAATCCATTATTCGTTTGTTAATGAATATATTAAGATGAAAAAAGTAAGTAATATGTAAGATGCAATGTCTAAAAATCATATATGAAATGTCAAGATCCCTATTTTAATATAAAAGATTGTAAGATAAAAGTTTTATTAAAACATTACTAAAATATAGTCATTCAATATCTTTTATGGAATGGTTTCCGTTTTCAAGGACATAATCTAAAGAACAGTTAGTCCATCACTGAATTCTTTTTTATACTGATTTCTTTCCTAGACCTAACAGAACTGTAATGGGCAAGTGTACACAGGAAGTCACATCCTGCTTACACACAGTTAACTAAACAAAAACAGAATCAATTTCCACCTAATGTGAGTAGTGTCTTTCTAGTTTATAAGAAGAAACACTCTAAAGATATAAACTTTCAGTAATGTTGAACAAAAACTATGCTTCTTAAAATAATCTCTGTCATACAATTAATGTCTAGTTGGATGGGGATGAATTATAAATATATGAAGTTAGCAATATCTCAAAAATTTCAATAAATTTGTTGAGTTGCCACTTGATTCTAAATCACCTAAACTAAGTCTAAATTTAGGTCCTAAAGCACCTAAATGAAGGTAAATGACTTGATTTCTTAAGTTTACTTATTTTTCAAGATGACAGAAATAAACGTAAACATTTTTCTTAATTATTTTAATCCTGAAAAATATTCATGGGAATTAAAAAATATATCTCCAAGCATTTGAATTCAGCTATTTTATCAGTCACTATAAAATAAATAAATTTAATAATTTCTGTAAAGAAAATCCATCACATTATGACAATAATATTTAATAGTCAAAACATTTTTTTGATTTTGTGAGTTATAAAAATGTGCTTTATTGCTGTAAAGATCTAAGTGCAGTTCTTGTGGATTTTAAAATTCACCAATGTATAAAAAACTTTTATTAAGTCATGATTTGTATATAATCAGCATTATTTATTCCATTACAACATATCACTTTATTGAAATTGAAGAATGCATTTAAATTCCTCCCACCCACAACAGTGCACTTATTCAACGAGATGTACTTAATTGATTTTTTATTCTAATTAATCACAAAGCTCTCATGAGTAATTAAAAAGGAAATGAAATTAAAAAAAACTAAGTGAAAGGAAAGGAGATTGCAGAAACATAATTTCTGTCTAACATGTACTTATCAAAACTATGTTTCAGGAAAGGAACATTTAGCCATAATTTGATTCACATGTCCTCCAAAACTAATAAAAAACATGGAAACTTGTGAGTCATAATTTTTAAATCAAGATACAGCCACTGTTTGACTTCAAAAAACGCACTTTTAGACAGCGCAATCTGAAAATAGATGGCAATATCTTAATTATTTGCAGGAAATATTGGAACATAGTTTGTGAACAGTATCACTAAATAGCCTTAGAGTAATAAGAAAATGCAGTTAGTTTGTTTAATTTTTTTTCTTAACAATAGCTCTAAATCAGTGAAGATTTACAAAAATCAAGGAAGATTTGGTTTTTAAGAAACAGACCAAAGACATGTATTTCGCATTGGAAGGTCAACAGATTCAGTTTCCTTCAGATTAGGATCAAAGAACATCATGAATACTCTTCAAGTTCTTCCCAGTTTGCCTTTCTGTTAACTGATGACATCAGTTACAAGAGGTTAAGGTAAAAAAAAAAAAAACAGTGTAGATAATCTGTACATAGACAACATAAGGCACCTGCTAAAAACAAGATGACATTTTTCTGAGGTCGAAGGGAAGCAGGGTGCATGTCGAAGATGTAATAGCAGGCACAGCAGAGGCAGAAGTGATGAGTGACTAGCAGCAGAAATCTAGGTGGGACTGGTTATCAAGATTCAGTAAACATAGCTGGGAAACACACTATGAACCATAGAGGAAGTAGGCAAGCAAGGACAGATCCAGGGCAGAGCCAGACTAACCTAGATGAGAGCTTCACAAGGTAAGAGATTTGCTCATAAAGCAACCAGGATTGGAAAAACATCTTTGCATAATGATGAGAAATGTTATGATAGGATTTGGGATGAGATAGAAAGTAGTGTCAGACATACACCTGTGATTTAGTTCTGAGGTTCATAAAGAGTTTCTCTTCTTTTTTATTACATGGAGCAGGTTTACAGGAGGCAGCCCTCTCAATAGGGGGCAGGGTGTAAGGAAGCTCAGGAGAGCTAGAAATGAACCTGGGAGGGCAGTGCAAGAAGGAAATTGCAGAGACTTGGGAAGCCAAGTCTGTTAAAGGGTTGCAAGACCCCACCCTAAGGCTTTGCCTGTTTTGTTTGTGTGTGTGGTGTTGGTGATGGGTTTCTCTCTCAGCTTTAACCTGCGAAAGGGGTCCAAACTCTTGAAATTATTCAACTTCCCCTGGGTTTGCCACTTCAATAAATCTCTTCCTTTCATAAACTATGCCTGGTTTGGAGAATCTTCCCCGTGGGGTGTGATTGACTACAATAGTACGGGTGGTGTGATGCTTGAGTGTGTGGGCTGTGCATATGGCATATACAAGTGCGTTGTGAAGCTGTACAGCCCCACTGAGTACATGTGGTGAGGCCAGAGGATGATGTCAACGTCCTTTATTGCTCATCAGAATGTAACCTTGAGGCAGAGTCTCATTGAGCCTAAAGCTGAAGCTTTTTCAGGCAGACTAACTAGTGAGTTCCCATGATTCTGCAGTGTCAACTCCCCACAGCACTGGGGTTACAGGCATACATACCCAATTCCTGCTGAGGAATTGAAATCAGGGAGAATCACCTGAGGCCCTTGTGTTAACAGGGTGAGTGGTTCTACTTATTTAGCTGTCTGAGCATCCCACAAAGGGAGTATTTCTAAGACCCAAGCATCTCTAAGCATCTCTTAAAGGACCTATGTTTAAGGCCCTCTCTGCTAATACTATTACATTGGAAATTTCATTTCTAACATATGCACTTTGTGGGATATATTCTAGTCATGAAAATTTGATTTCCACTCTCCTGTGACATAGAAGGAGGTGCAGTAACTTTCATGAAGATGATCTATTGAGCAGCTGACCTCCTTGTCATTCATAAACACCCCTGGCTTATGAAAGCAGCAAGAGGACTTTCAAAAGCTTTGCATCTAATAAGAGCAAAGAAAAAAATTTATAATTACAAATTTTCTTTTTAAAATGCTTTAAAAAAATAAAGCCAGAGATGCAAAGTCAGACGAGGAGAAAAAAAAAAACCCTCATGTCTAAAGTTTCATTAAATTAAAGGTAACTTTAAAATATAATCTTGGTTCAATTACTTAGGGAGCTTAAGAATGAAGTTTGAAATCTTTAAGCCTTTTATTTTACATCAGAGATTCAGTTTGGTCCAAATTTTTAATGTGCAAACAGTTATTATCCAGGCATAGACTCTTACTTAATGCAAAATTTTATTAGGCTTAACCATAAAGTACAGTATAATGAACATATTTTCTGATTCAATGAATATGTTTATTGAGTATCTAGTATGGGATTAGGCATGCTACTTCTCTCTTGCTTCAAATGGGTATCGTGAAGACATGAGAGGCATATGCATGATTACATTGTGTTAAAAATTCCATTAATTCAAAACTTTTCCATTACAATACGAGGTATGGTGATGACAGTGAGAGAGATCTGGATATGGAATATATAATTACTCTGAGTGCTGTTTACATCGGCATTTAACACAGAGTTTGGCAGTATCTGATAGCTTTAGTCACAATGTGCTTATGATATAGCATTACTGTGGTGGTTAATTCAGGTGTCCCCCATAAACTTATGTGTTCAAAATGTGCCTGATCCCCAGATGATGGAAATCTGGGAATTAGAAAGTTGCTGAAGATGTGTGGTTCAGGGTGGACTTGCAGGTATTACAGCAGCTTCCCTTTGCCAGGGTTTTGCAAACTCTCCTGTTGCTGTTGTCCACCTGTTGTAATCATTGCTGATCGAACCCTGATTCTATTGCTTTTTTCTGTGCCATTATTCAGTTTTTGGTATTACAGCTCAGTTGAATAACCTTTAACTATGGGGTGTTACAACAGCATTGAGATGGATAAAAATTACGGGGACTTTTGAAAGTTAATTTAGGTGCATTGTATTTTATATAATGTATGGTTATTAGTTTGCTAATAACCAATCAGTTTTGGAACTGATTCGCAGGGGAAGAATGTGTTGGATTGATTCAGGTGTCCCTATAACTTTATGTGTCCTGGATGTTTGGTCCCCAACTGATGGCAATCTGTGTATTAGGACTTTATTGGCAATGCGTTGTTGGTGCAGGATTATAGGTGCTCTAGCCAGCTTCTGCTCCTATTACTGTTGTGTACCTGATGTTGGCCAGGAGTTGATGTCCATCATCTGCTCAGTCCAACATTTCCACTGCCATCATGGAGCTTCCTCTCAAGTGTGTAAACAAAAATAAACTCATTTCTTGTGCAAGCTCCATTGAGTTAAGATCTTTGTTCCATCAAGAGAAGCTGACTGCAACAATCACCTATGTTGAGGAAGAGCTGATTAATACACATGCTTAAGTCTATGAAAACCTTAACACATCATGTGAAATTAAATAGAATCTTGCTAGTTAGTGAATGAGTGTGCTAATGTCAGAATATGGTTGTTTCAATTATAGTCAATATAATTTAGCTTCCACCAGAACTAAAATATAAGACCTATTTAATCCCTAAATTTTATTTTTCTCCATATCATACAGTGTCCAAAATTCATCTCCTATGGAAAGTAAACCTTCATTGATAGTCCCTTTATCATTGAAATGAATCTTATGAGATAAATTTCATAAGACTATATATATGTGTGTGTGTGTGTGTGTGTGTGTGTGTTTGTGTATGTGTGTGTGTGTTTATTTTTTATCTTTCCCATCAAGAAGATACTTTGCCTTTCACCCTGATGCAGCTTGAGTAATAGTTCTTATAAAACCAAGGCCTGACACAGAAAATTATTGTGCTGTCAATATTTTCTGACTTACAAATCCTTTGTGTCAGAAGCACCACCCTATCATTTTTACATAATCATGGAAATTGCATTCCATTTCTTTCAGCAATCTCTCAAAAGACCTTGTTATTTTTTCAACATGTAGCAAAGTTGTTGAACAAGATTATGTGTTCACAATAACACCATAATACAGAACACTCATCTCCTCTGTGCCTTATAGTTGTCCATCCAAAGATTTCATGAACTATGATCTCTTCTTAGCTTCCAATTCACCAATCACAGATACTTTGCTACAAGCAAACCTATACAAGCCAATGCCAGGTCTAATATTTTACCAGGATGGGACATTGGCATTATATGATAACTGAGCAAAGAATGAGTGCAGGACTGAAACAATTCAATAATGGGTGCACTCAGTTAGTTCCGGAAACCCACATGTTGACAGTATAAAGGTTATTACATAGGAAGTACACTGAGAATCCAAGAAAAAAAATGAAATAAAACTGTTTTGAGTATGCTATTTAAACTTAGATGGGAATACAAATTAAATGAATCTCTCTTCATTAGTCATTCTAGTGAATCTAATTGTTTTCCAAGCTTCCTTGGTGATCCACTACAAAACGACATAAATCATTAAAGCATTCAGTTAGGCTGAAACCAAACATCATTTTATAATAATGTTTGTAATTGGGAGGCAATTTAAAACTATTGAAAAAAATAAGAAATTACTGGATGTTTAAAAGTGAAATTAACAATCGGCATATATTGTTAAGAGTTGCAGAGGATATCTAAGAAAGATAAATGATTATTATGAATAATGTTAATTGATGAACATACTCTAATATGATCACATTACTATCCGATTATCCTCTTTGTTCTCTATTCCTATCCCTATTACACCGAGGATCCTGATTTTCCAGGTAGGCTTTCCTCTGTTTTGGTGCTTCATTCTTTTTGTTCTCCTCTGTCTTCAATGTCAAAATGATGATGATATAAAAAATGTGTGGGTCTTATACAGGTACTGATAACTACTGTGAGGTCAAAGTCGGGAGGAAAATGCCCCATAGTACTCAGTCCTACCCTGTGGCTATGATATTTTTTTCTGCTTTTTCTGTAGTGTTCCCTGATCCTTGCAGGGTTTGATAAATATGTCATTTACTAATGAGCTCTCTACAGCCTCTTATTTTCTGTTCAATGCGTCTGGAATCTCAGTGTGTATTCCAATCTCTATAGCAAAGCTTTTCTGGCTAATAGTCAGAGCAGCATGAGAATTCATTCATTCCACCACTTCCTCTGCAATGTTCCCTGAGCCCTGGCGGGGGAGACGGAAATGACTCATCCAGTGCTAAGCATGGGCTTTCTCTTCTTGCCTCCTGGATGTCTTTGTTCTCCCTGTACTCACTACCATCTGTATAAAGAAGCTTCTCTAGACAAAACGAAAAGAGTATTAAACAAAGGCCATAAACCTGTGTATTTTAAAAGTATAAAAATAAATGTAAATATGAGATGTTTCTTAGTAAAATTGAAATGACCTTTATTCTAATTGGTATTATTACTCAAATGTTCCCTGGTGAAAAGCTGTGAATTTTATCCTCTCAAAAAGAACACAAATGTAACCACATAGATACTTGGGACTGGTGTTCACCATGGTGATGAGGGTTATGAGTTATGACTGCAGCAGTCAGTCATTGAGTGACAGGAGGACAATGCCTTGGATAGCCCATTTCACCTCTGGCATTTACATGTGTGATGTGGCATGTACACACTCACCTGTATACTCAAGTTAAAAAAAAAAGAACCATTATAAGGATACAACACCTGTGAAGCTCCCATTCATTACAATCTCATTTAACAATTAATTTCAATATTTAGCATGATAGGTGCTAGGGTCAAATTATTGAATCACACGAACTGCCACATTTCACAATTGCTCCAGTGATCTCAAGTTTCAGAACTGGAATGAAAATGACAATAAATTATTTGAATTTCGTAGCACACTATGCTTTCTGAAACTCATGTAATCTGTCTATGAAAAGAGACAAAATATTTTTATATTTATTTATTTTTTTTTTTGTGTGTGTGCTTGCGTGCACACACACATGGGCATGACAGGGTCCCATTTGAGTATAAATAAATGCCTTTCTGGCTTTAAGTGGGTGAATTGAACCCAGGCCCTCACAGTTTGTAAGGAAGCTTCTTTAAGCTCTGAGCCATCCTTATTGCCCATAGGCAAAATCATAAAAATAAAAATAAAAACAAATTAAAGAGATGGTTTCCCTAACTTTATAAAAAATATCTTTATTGCCAATATTTAGATACATTGTTTGGGCAAATCTTGTGATGGTATCCCCATTTACCTCCTCTCTGTCCCCTACCCTCTTGGGGGCCCTCCTAGCCCTTCTTGCTGGACACTATCCCACTGAGACTTGTTTGTTTTGGCTGGTTTGTTTGGTTTTCCTATGTTATCTTTTGACTTTGAGGCAGTCTCATAGTGCTCTGAACTTGAAATACTTTGTAGACGGGTAGACTTTAACTTGATCTCTTCTTGCATCAAGCTCCAAACTGCTGAGGGATTGGCTCCAAGAAATACTTCCAACCTACACATGAACAATTTTCTTCATAAACATATCTTTTACCTGAAAATAATTACTATTTTCAGTTAATGTCCATAGTGTGAATCCAGTTTTGCTTATTTTGATGTATGTTATAAAATTACACATAAATTTATATCAAATATTTGTAATTTTTACATTTAAAATATCTAATATAGAATAATAAAATTAATAATTAAGGGTTGGTTTAAATATTATATTATCCATATTAATAACTGGAATGGTAACCAGCCCCAGATGACAGTTAGTGCGGTGCTAGAAGGCACTGCACAAGCTGCCAGAGGAAGCTGATCAACGACAGCTGGAGTAAACAGAGACCACTGGCATGAAAAACAGTCTGCAGCCATGAGTAGGCTGACCACACCTCCTACTGGGATAGAACAGTGAATCAAAAAGGAGCACTTGTGCAATGGAGAAACCTGGGCCTGGGAGAGACAATCAACAGCTTTTTAATTCGGCCAATTATTCCACTTAGGGAGGGGAAATTCTTGACTGGAACTGGGGATTCAGGGTGATATGCACCGGATCCCGTACTCTTGGGCTCCCAAGAAAAAATGCACTCTGGGAGTGATTGACAGAGAGGCTACTAAAAATAGAATCTAGGTAATAATTATATTATCTCAAAATGATATCAGAAAAATCTATTAATTCTATGAATGTTTATTAATATTGAGCATCTTAGGAAAGCCCAACATTGCTTTTTGAAATAAAAATAATTTGATATTTGTGTTGCATTTTTCTGAGACATCACTTCTAACTTCTGGATAATTTCATTTTCATCTTAAACTGTTTTTTTTTTTTTAATTTACAAAAGTGTACACTTTTTCTTTTAAAGTCTGTGCTGAATTTTAAGATGATGGAGTATTAATTTCTTTGTTTTCCCCCTTATTTATTCATCTTATTTTATCCCTTGCTCTTGACCCATTTGCCTTGAGGACTCTCAGTGGGGTTTAGTGTTCACTGTCTATGAATGTCTATGAACATCCTAGCAGTGGGATTCTGCTTAGTTTCCATTACCAGATATGGATTCTCCCCAGCTGAGTGGTCCTCATGTCCATTCGCAGAACAGTTGGCTATCAGCACAGGCTGTGTGCCACTATTGCACACGTGTGTACTTCTTGCTCAGCTGGTTGTGGAGGCGCATGTGCTCCTTTCTGAAGACTCTGGTGGAGAGTCTGTTTGGTTGATCTCATTCCTTCCTATCAGGGTTTCACTTTCTCCCTACAAAGCTACAAATTACAGAACAAATAGTATTCACCCTGCCATAGCTCACTTCTCCATGCTTCACCATCACTTCATCTAATAGATCCAATAATGGTTGTGATGATGCAAGCAAATTTCAGCAGCTCCTGGCCATTTTATCAGTATTAATTGATTGATTCATTTTATTTCCAACTCTAATTTTTCTTTGTCATGCAGTCTATTATTGACATAGATTCCAGGAATTAAAATGTGATTTGGAGGAAGGTTCGATTATTTGTCTTACAGGTAAATTGATGATCTTAAATATTCAGTATCAAGAAACTTTAGCTTGCATATAACTATACTAATATTTTAAGGAGTAAGCATGGCTCAAGTATTTACAAGGAAGAATTTATGCAAGGCTATACTTACACATTTATTATAAAGACAGTGACACTAGATGATACACATCTATCTCAAAGTGCTTAGATTAGAGGCTTCCTATTACAATTAGTTTATGTGCTACTGGGGATGAAAAGATGAGCATTCCATAAATTATGCTTACATCTCCAGGGCACTAACATAGTTTTGGATGCTCTTTTTGGGTGGCATCTAAATCAAAGAATAGAGAAGTTCAGACATTTTCAGAACTCTTTCCTATTATTTGTACTTCTTATTTTTTATTCTTTTATTATTTTAAAGATATCAATTGTGAATTTTATTGTACTTATTGTAAAGTAAATAAGACTTGCTTAGGAATAGAATCTAGA
>PVHP010028398.1:0-23157 GCA_004024765.1 Zapus hudsonius | reverse complement strand
GCGGCAGATGCGCTGGATGGCAGGGGGAGGGGCTACGAAGTAGTTCCCGGTCCCGGTGGAAGAGAGAGAAGGAAGAAAAAGCAATGGAGGAGGGGCGCGGACGGAGGGCAGGAGGAGGGGCTACAAAGCCGCCCCCAGTCCCAGTGAAAGAGAGAGAGAAGACGAAAAAGAAAGTATGCGGGAGGGGCGTGGCTGTTGGTGGGAAGAGGGGCTACGAAGAAGCCCCTGGTCCTGGTGAAAGAGCGAATGAATTCAGCGTGTGGCCGCAGCTAGTGTCCACAAGCTGGATCCCTGCTGGAGACCCTGGCCCTAATTTCCCGAGGTTTATGGCGTGTCTGCTAGTCAGCCATCTTCCCCGGAAGTCGAAAATAATGTTTTTAAAGTGGATGTCCAGATATACATTTTTGAAGACTTTTCCTTCAAGCGTTTGAATCCAGAGTAGTAATTCAGTATTTACATGCAAAAGAGGTTTCTATGTTCAGGAAGAAGTAAGGTCAGTCTTGTGGATGGGCAGATCCAGTATGTGCACAGAGGAGGGACCCCATTGGGTAAGTATATACAATGTATATACTTATTCATAATAAAGATATAAAAATCAGTATTTCAACCTATTTTTGTTCAACTCATGGACTATAAAATAGCCCATCTTATCCCAAAAAGGGAGGAGCACAGCATTTACTGTAATAAAAATATAATTGCTTAAAAACGCTATCCAGTATTTTTTGAAAGCAGATACTGGTGCTGCTACATGGCGGTGGCCATGGTAATAGGAGAGTTTGAGAACTCTGTGGGAACTTTTGAATTCTTCACAGGCTCACAGTCTCTTCTTCTTGGTTCCTGTGACTTTCACCTAATTTTCATGGCCAATCAGAACCTGCTTGTGTCAGTATAAAGCCCGCACTGGAATGGCATTCACTGGAGGGCAGATTCTAGGAGGAAAATGACCTTTCCTTAGGCATCTGCCTTCCCCTTCTAAGCAGGCCATTCATGCTTGAGCATTGAGAACTGTTTCTACCTAGGAATGCTGTTGCGGTCAGCATTCTTATTGCTGCGCAGAAAGAACCCAAGCAAAAGCGGCTTGTAGAGGAATGGGTTTATTTGGCTTAAGGACTCGAGGGGAGACTCCATTCTGGCAGGGAAAACGGTGGCATGAGCAGAGGGCTGGACATCACCTCTGCCACGCACTGCAAACAGTGGTGGGAAGGTGTGCCAAACTCTGGCAAGGGGAAGCTGGCTTATAACCCCCATAAGCCCGCCCCCAACAACACAGCTTCATCGAGGTTGTAAAACCCAAACTGCCATCAGCTGAGGATCGATCTATCAGAACACATTCAATTGTTTGTGGGGGACACCTGTATCAAACCATGACAAATGCCCACAGAATTGCTCAGGCTGCTGGATTTGAGTGGTTGTTTGCTGGTCGTATTCCCAAAGGCCCCTGGAGTCACATCTGTCAGAAGTACTACATTTGCACCTGGATCTGCGCTCTTTAGAGAGAGGAAACATCTATATTTCTATATTCACATCTCAGAGAGAAACTCAACAGGACCTGCTGCCTCAGCCACCTCTGGCTCCTGCTCAGAGGAGACTCAGCCTCTGGTGGTCCCAGTTTCTACTTCAATGCCTCAATGTCTTCAGTGGCTGGTATCCCCAAACCTGCTAAAGATAAAGGGCTGTGATACTTTCCTATTCCCTTGGTTGAAATCCGACTGCCACAAAGAATTAGTGGCATATACCTTGTTCCATGGCAAACCCACTACCTCCAAGAGTCAGCTGTACATCATCTTTGCTACCACCAGGAGCTAAATTTTGATTCTGTTCGAGTAGGTCTTACATTCCTATGTGAACAAATCCACATTTTTTCACCCTTCACTGTCCATTCCATTTTAAGGGTGGATAGAGGACCTAGAATAAAAGAATAATACAAAGATTGGAAATATTTCTTTCTTCAAATGGTTTAGTTGTTTCATCAGTTTGGAAAATGATCATTCATATATATTTATATCCATCTATCTCTATCTCTATCTATACCTTTGCTGTTATATCCTATGTGATATCTTATGCCTTATGTCAAAACATGTGCCTTCATTTCTGCTTTTATGCTATACTTAAATTAACCATGCATTCCCTAGGACATAAGAAATCCATTTGAAGGTAGAAAGGGTATACAAGTTAAGCAGTGGGGAATATAGAGTAGGGGGGCTAACATTTATTTGATGTTGATGAACTGCTTACCTCTCTTGAACCTCTCTTGAAGGTTAGAGGTTTATGTTGTTACATGCAACATATATTACAGAATATTGTTTTCTTCCCATTGTGAATCTAATATATGCAGTGAAGAAGCAAAGTCCCTTTAAACATTAATGTTAAGTATTATCCTTTTGTTTCTTCTGATCTTTTCACAACTCTGCTTTGTATCCTGAGAGGCCAACTTTTATGAACTGTATCAATAGTATCCCTTTCTCTCTGACTATCCATTAGTTTCATAAGTAAAAGGAGGAATTGACAGGAAGTTGGATGATGGGGAAAAAAGGCACCAAGTTTCTTTTTCTAGACTCCCTTTCAGAAGCAATTAGGATTGCCTTTGATCCTTGACTGAAAGCCTCAGTTGCTGTTGGGTAGCTTGCCCCCCCAAGTTCTGTACTATTTCTGGTTACTCATTTATTTTCTGCTTCTTTGGGTAAGGATGGTGTTGTAGAATTTTGCTCTCTTTACTTTATCTTGCTGAGTTCCCTAATTTTTTTAAAAATCACATTTTAAGCAATTCCCTTACTAAATTAAGATTTTTATTTTTGTATGTATCACCTGTGTCCCGAGGTTAGATTCTGACTAAATCAGAATGAAACAATGAACTTTATTATAATGTGTATGTATCTTTAGAAGATATTGCCCAGAAGAGTAATGAATATATTGCTTTCTTGGACACATTAGAATGAGACTGTGAAATTGGTATCCAATCAACAATGACTCTGAGCTTTTCTTACCTCTCACTATTTGTGGACTCTCATAATTATGAATGTTGATTGATGATGACATCTATAATCCTAGCATCACTGCTTTAGGGCTGACATGACTTAGTGGCCACCTAACTCTGTTTTACTTTGGGGCCTAAGGTCAATGTTTTTGTCCTTGTGAGATCCAGATAGATAATGTCCTTCAAAAGCCTCTCAGAAAGTAATGAATTCACAATGAATATTCACTTTTCCTTGTTTTAAAAAATCCTTTACTCATTTTTGTGTTCGTGTGCTTAGGTATGGAAACATGTGTGTCACACCTGTATAACTTCTCATCTGGCTTCATGTGGGTACTGGGAAATCAAACCTGGTCTGACAAGCTTTATAGGTAAGCACTTTTAAATGTTGAACTTTCTTCTTAGCCTCTCTTTTTATTACTATTATTATTATTGAAGATAAATTATATATATATATATATATATATATATATATATATATATATATATATATATATTGTCCATAATGAGTTTCATTATTTAGTGGGAAAACAATGAGTTGTTATCCCCAATTCCCCAATGCCCCCCCTCCCCATCCCCAATCAGCTGAATAGCCTCCTCCGTGGGTGGTCTGGATCCATCCTTGTGGCAGGGGACTATGGATAGCCTAGTACTCAGCCCGGTCCTCCTGGCCCAGTGTGTTGTTACTGAGGGTTGCCATGCATCTGGATAGTCTCCCCCACCACGGCTCTTACAATCTTTCTGCCCCCTTTTCCACTCAGTTCCCTGAGTTGTGGTGGGTGAGTATTCAGGCTGCTTTAATGTTGTGAGCTTAGGGGTCTTTGTGTCGAAGATCATTGATTTCTGTCTCACTGGCTTATCCTGTGTTGATTGAATGGCTGTGGCCCTTGTTCCACGAGTTTCCCTGCTGAAAACCCTGGCCCTTGTTCCACGAGTGACACGGTGTATCTTCTAGTCAGCCATCTTGAACTGAATGTCTATTATTATTTTTTATTGTCCATAATGAGTTACATTATTTATTGGGCAAACAATGAGTTGTTATCCACAGATCCCCAATGTCCTTCTCCCCCATCCCCAATTGTTGGTGTTGCTAAATGAGGGCACGGAGAACAAAGGCTTAAGGATGTTTGAGCAGGTGAAACCCAGATAATTCAGTAGGCATTTCCTAGCTTCGTCAACGCTGACTCCCAACCCCCAAAGCAAGCCACAGGAACCCGGCATTCCCATCTCAGCATGACTGGCAATGGGTGTCAGACCCAAGTAACAAATTTCCCTGTACCCATCCCCACGGGCCGTGGCTAGACTCATGTATTTCCTACCACTCAGACCCCCCAGTTAGACAAATTAGGAATTCACAGGTTGTCTGCACTCACCTATCCCCTTGCAGACCGCTAACTCACCACCCTGATTAACCAATCCCCTTATTCTCCTCTATTCCTCATCCCCCTTGGCTTCCTTTCCCTATAAATGTAAGCTCTCCCAATTGAAACAAGAACCACGTGAATACACTCTACACATCAGCTGGCATCTGTGTACTCCGCCGACCACACCTTGTGTCAGCCCCCAGCTCTGTGGAACTGCCCTGAGACAGCAAAGCAGCGACCAGTCTTCGCTCAGCTTCCCATCGCTTCCCCTCCGCGGAGGCTAACAGTGAAGCCAGAGGCCGAAAGACACCCAATCAGCTGGATATCCTCCTCCGTGGGCAGTCTGGATCAGTCCTTGGGGCAGGGGACCATGGATAGCCTAGGAATCAGCCCAGTTCTGCTGGCCCTAGTATGTTGTTCCTGAGGGGGACCATGTCTCTGTATATTCTCCTTCACCAAGGCTCTCACAATCCTTCCATCCCCTCTTCCGCTCAGTTCCCTCAGTCATGGTGGGTGAGTATTAAGGCTGCTTTATTGTTGAGAACTTAGGGGTCTCTGTACTTCTGCTTTAGGTCGTGTCGAAAATCATTGGTGTCTGTCTCACTGGCTTATCCTGTGTTGACTGATTGGCTGTCACTATGGGTCACTTGTTCATCCCATCATTCTCTGCGGGTTCCATATGGATCCTCCACAGTATGTCTGGGGTGGCCCCTCTCTTGTCAGGATGTCAGCTATTGGCCTACAGTTTGTTGTTAGGGTTGGATAAGCCACAGCTCTCTCGCTGCATTCTGAATGATACAAATAGAATCTCCATTGGAGAACGAGGTCAGTATAGGTTAACAGAGATACACATTTCTGAATTAGCTAGATTCTATTTTTAGTAGCCTCTGTGTCAGTCGCTCCAATAGTGCATCTCTCTTGGGGGCCCAAGAGTCTGGCTCCCAGTGCATGTTGCCCTAAGACCTCAATTCCAGTTAAGGGCTTCCCTTCACCGAGTGGATTATGTGGCCGAATTTAAAAGCTGTTGATTGCCTCCCCCAGGCTTTGGCTCTCTTTTTATTAGGTTTTTTTATTCGTAGCAAAGCTGAGATTTTATTCATACCCCAGGGGAAAGGGGATCCAGCTGGGAGAGAGCCCACCTTCAGGGGGACCCCACTTTTCAGAGAGAAACCTCCTGTCACTCTCCTGGATGGCCAGCACCAAATAAGACTTTTTTTTAAATTAGTTTTTAAAGTAGCATACAAGTAAGGGGTTTAATTTTAATGCATGCTTTTTTCTGTTTTCCTCCTTCTTGTTTACTGTCCTCTCCTATACCTCTGCCCTTCCCTTGTTTTTTCCCTTTCCTCCCCATTCTGCTTTCATGCCACATGTGCAAATAAATATTCTTTTTCAAATATTTTTGTTGGGAACTTTTAAAAGAGCATGTTACAAATTGCTCACTTTCCCCTCAGTTTACACTTTTTGTCCCCATTTCACTGAGGGCCCTCCTCGATGGGTTACTTGTATTTACTGTGGGATCAAGAATGCACCAGTCAGTCTCTAAGGAGAGGATAATGCCTCAGAGTACACTTTCCCATCCTTTGGTTCTTAAATTCTTTCTGTCTCCTCTTCTGCCATGTTCCATGAACCTTGGAGGGCATGCTATAAGTCTCCTTTAGTGTTAAGCTCTCAGTAACTTCTGACTTTCTTCTTTGATGAGTTTTGAGTCTCCTTAGTGTTTATCACCATCTCCCTAGAGAAGGTTCTCATGCTAGCAGTGACAGCAGCACTCATATTGAGCCTGCAATTTCCTTTAGAGTATTTTCTGGGTTCTTATGGGTGTGATAAAAATAACCTGTCTTGTGTTAGGCAGTTGGCTTTCTTTTCTTGTCATCTTTAAAAATCAGGTTGTCTAGCCAAGAGTGAAAGTAACATCGATGAAAGGAAATAAACATAGACATTTTGAAGACTTTTTTGATAGTCATAGCTCTCTTTTTTAGCCAAACAGTGAAAGCTTCCCTGTAGGGTTGATGACCTACCAAGCCATAGGCTTCTGACTTGGTTCTTAGTACCAGGTATGAATTCCTTCCCATTGAGCAGGCCTCATATCCAATCAGAGAGCAGATGGATAACCCATAGCTGGTGTGCCACTATTACACTGGTGTAAACATCTTGCCTGGCTTTTGTCACTTGCAGGATCCACTGCTTGTTGATGTTGTTGGTGACCTTTATCCCTCAGGAGGTCACATAGCACTTTCTAATAATATGAGAGCTAGCCAGTAGGTAGCTGCCTTCTGTCTGTGTTCCAGCATTATCTCTCAATGTCCTGTGACTACAATCTGTGGTGTCTTTAGCAGTAGGGTCTTACCATTTAGTTCTAGTGAGTAACCAAATGCTTTGAAAATGGCCTGCATTGTTTTGGAGGCCCCTTGGGTCTCCCTGATCAGCATCTCACTGTGGGTGGTAACACATTTCTGGTACTGGAACTTACTATAGTTTTAGGATAAAGCTTTCTCCATCCCTGCAGGGTGCTTTTGGCTAAACTACCCCTCTCATCTTTCTGTTATATATATATATATATATATATATATATATATATATATATATATATATATATATATATATATATATATATATATATATATATATATAAATCAGTTAACCAAGAGGAAGGTTTCTATGGTATTGATTCATGTCATCATTAGTTTTGTATAACAAATGAATCACCATGAGTTCAAGGCCATCCCAAAAGACTACATAATGAATTCCAGGTCAGCTTGGGCTAGAGCAAGACCCTACTTCAAACAAAACAAAACAAAACAACAACAACAACAAAAAGCTTTAGTCTACCAATTTTGGCTCAAAAGTGTTCTCTTTGACTAGGAAGAACAGTGATAGTGTTTATAATGGGAGCAAAGTGAGAACTAAATTGACCTACCAAAGAGACCCTAAATGAAGTTTTCCCAAAGAATATTTATGCTCTCTTGTGAGAGGTGCAACACGATTCTCCTGTACCTTCCTGTCTTGGCTGTCAAGATATACATTATTGACTTTGAAACTCAACCACAGCAATAATATTATTTTTAGTTTCTGGTACAATTGTAAGTCCCATTCTCATTAATGATGCCTGATTCTCTTTAGAACTTTTTGAGCTATTCATGTGGATATTTAAATCTTTCTGAGGTAATTTTAAGTTCTACTTTTTTTCCTGAGATAGGGGCTTGCTGTAGCCCAGACTGACCTGGAATTCACTATGTAAGCTCAGGGTGGCCTCAAACTCAAAGTGAGATCCTGATCAACAGATCAGTGAGGGAAGGAGCCAGTGAATGGGGACAGGAGTTGCAGGACTGATCAATTTTTTCACGGGCTTAGACTCTTTCCCCTTCTATTCATGGCCCCTCTTGCCAGATGATGCCCACTGCTTGCTCAATAGGTAACAGTGTGCAAGTGAGGATTTTATGATTTCAAATCATTTTTTAGTTTAGATTCATGCTTAAGTCATCCCCTTCCCCCCCCCCATTCCTTACCCCTGTATCACAAACTTTCAATTCTCCCAACTGGTTTGCATAGAGTTTATGGTTAACCTGGTTAGGAACCACATATGAGGGAGATTATGCTGCATTTGACTGTCTGTTCCTTTGAGAGTTCACTTAGTAAGATCTACTCCAACTCAGACCATTTTTCTCTAAATTTCAATATGTCATTTTTCCTTTCAGCTGAGTAGAATTCCATCCTGTAAATATGCCACAGTTTTGCTGTCCATTCCTCCATGAATGGGCATTTGGGTTGATTCCAATTCTTGGCTATTATGAATTGAGCTGCTATAAACATAGTTGCACAAATGTCTCTGTGTTGAGATGTGGGTAGATGCCTAGTAGAGGGATAGCTGGGTCCATTGGTAGCTCTAAGTCCATTCTGTTCAGGAATCTCCACAGTGCTTTCCATAGTGGTTGAATGAGTCTGCTGTTCCACCAGCAGTGAATGAGGGTTCCCTTTTTCCCGCATCCTTGCCAACAACTACTATTGTTGGATTTCTTTATGATTGCCATTCTGACTGGAATAAGGTGGAACCTCATTGTAGTTTTGATTTGCATTTCCCTGATGCTTATGGATGCTGAGCACTTTCTTAAGTGAATAAAAGCTATTTGTATTTCCTTCTCTGTGAATTCTCTATTGAGATCAGCGCCCAATTTTGTGACGGGGCAGTTTGAATATTTATTTATATTGAGTTCTCTGTAAGTTCTGGAATTTAGGTCTCTGTCTGAGTTATAGCTGGCAAAAATCATCTCCCAGTTTGATGGGTGTCTATTGGCTGTGAGTATGGTATGTTTGTACAGAAGCTTTTGAGCCTGATGAGATTCCATTGGTTCAGTGATTGTTGTACTTCCTGGGCTACTGGAGATTTGCTCAGGAAGTTTTTTTCCTAATCCTATCTCATATAGAGGTCTTCCTATTTTTTCTTCCAGGGTTACAGGTCTTATATTGAGGTCCCTGATCCATTTGGACTTGATCTTTGTGCATGGTGAAAGTAGTGGGTCTATTTTCATTTTTTTACACATATTTATCCAATTTGTCCAGCACCATTTGTTGAAGATATTATCTTTAGACCAGCATACATTGTTGGCACCTTTGTAAAATATCAAGTAACTGAAGTTACTTGCATTAAGAGAAGGGTCTTCAATTCTATACCATTGGTCTGTCTGTTTTTATGCCAGTTCCATGCTGTTTTAGTTACTATGGCTTTGTAGTATGTTTTTAGGTCAGGCATGGTGATACCTCCTGAGTGAGGTTTTTTGTTTTTTCATTTTTTAAACTTAGAATAGTTTTATCTATCCAATGAGGTCCCGAAAACAAGACGGAATTCTGTCAAAGCTCTTGAATATGAACCTCAGGCCTGAGGTAAGATCCTGTTGCTGAAGAAATCACAGAAAGCCATCTATCAGTACCAAGAGACTCTGTGAGGTCCAGAATGGTAACCAGCCCCCAGATGGTAGTTAGTGCAGAGGTGGAAGGCCCTCCATAAGCTGCCAGGGGAAGCTGGTCAATGATAGTTGGAGTAAACAGAGACCACTGATATGAAACACAGTCTGCCACCATGAGTAGGCTGTACACACTTCCTACTGGGAGAGAATAGCAAACCAGGAAACCAACACCTGTTCAATGAAAGAGCCAAAGCCTGGGGGAGGCAGTCAAAAGCTTTTCATTTGATGAAGTAATCCACTCAGTGATGGGGAGCACATAACTGGTGTTGTTTCTAATAAGGTCCTGACCTAGGCATGGTCAGGTCCTGAAGTAGGGTCCTGATCTTGGTGCGGGGCTCCCGGGCTGCTCAGGCTGGGTGGGAGCGCGTCCAGGGAGGTGGGGCCGGGCTGGGCCAAGATGCTCACTGAGCGGTTCAGCTCTCGGCCCCTCCTTTTGTCTTGCGCTTCTTCTTCTGGTCTTTAGGTGGCTGGCTGACTGTGAAGTGCAGCCTTCTGCCCGGTGGCAGAACTGGCTGGCTGGCGCTAGGTGAGGTCTGCTCCTCCCATTTGTCCTGGGTGGCTGTGCTATTCTTCTGGTGTGGTGGCGAGGACCCCGGGCAGCCGTGGTGGCATGCCTGGGGGCCCGAGAATCCCTGGGAGTGTTACGGCTCTGGAGCATGGATGACAGGGGAGCCTCTGTCCCTGAGAACAGAACAGGGTTCCCTTGGGACTCCCTGTGATCCAGTGTTCAGCTCTGGAAGCACGGCTTTCTGTGTGTTCAGCTTAGTAACAGGCAAAGATACCTGGGGAATGTAATGGAAGATTTCCCATTTATTGTAGGATCACCGTTGGTTATATAAGGGAAGATGAGGAGGCAGGGGAAGATATGGGTAAAGGAGATTGGCAGTGATCAGTGACCTGTGAATACCTGCTTTGCATGTAGACGTGACCTTAGGCTCATATTAGATGGTGGGGGCAGAGGAACTGTCACCTTCCAGGCACAGTGGGGGTGAGAACCTGGATTCATCGTGGCTTGCTTAGAGAGCCTGGAGTGTTAAGGATGGAGCTGGCGAAATGCCTACCGGGTTTACCGGGGTTTCAGACCTATTCTCAAACACCCTTAACCCTTTGTCCTCCATGTCCCATTTAGTAATACCAAAAAACTGGAATTGGGGACTCAGGGCAAAATACATTGGGAACCAAAATCTTGGGATCGCAAAGAGAAATTCACTTTACAAGTGATTTAAAAGAGGCTAATCAACAATAGAATCTAGCCAATTCAGAAATGTGTATCTCAGTTAACCTATACTGATCTCACTGTCCGATGGAAATTCTGTTTGTACTTTTCAGAAGGCAGCAAGAGAGCTGTGGTTCTTCCAACCCTACCAATGAGCCACAGGCTGATAGCTGGCATCCTAGCAAGAGATGAGCCACCCCAGACCTACAGTGGAGGATCTACATGGAATCCCACAGAGAGTGGTGGTATAAGCAAGAGACCTATAACTACGGCCAATCAGTCAGTCCTGGATAAGCCAGTGAGAAAGACACCAATGATTTTCAACACAACCTAAAGCAGAAGTACAGAGGCCCCTAAGACCTCAATAACAAAGCAGCTTTAAAACTCACCCACCATGACTCAGGGAACTGAGCAGAACAGGCAGCAGAAAGATTGTAGGAGCCATGGTGGATGAGAATGTCCAGAGTCATAGCCTCCCTCAGTAACAACATACAAAGGGGGATCGAACCGGGTTGACTTCTAGGCTATCCATAACCCTGTACCCCGTGGACTGATCCAGTTTGCTCATGGAGGAGGATACCCAGCTGATTGGGGACAGTGAAGAGGGAAATTGGGAAACTGGGGACACCAGCACATTATTTGCTTATTAAGTATATTTATTTATGGATAATAAAGATATAATTAATAAAAAATAAAGTGAGATTATGAGATCCTCCTACCTTGGCTTCCCAAGTGCCAGGATTAAAGGTGTAGACCACTACACCTACTTTAAAATCTTTTGATAACACAAGGCAGTAAATATGAGAGGGAATGGGGCAAACACCTGTATGCTTACTAAGGATGCTCATTTCCACATGCAGTCCAAATATTTGGTTTCCCAGTACCTGAACCACTATCTAGTTGTGATATTGCCCAGAAAAATACTCTTAGAAGTGCTTGTAGAAGGCAATAATAAGATGCTCTCAAGAACTTAAAAATGTGAGGAGAAATTAGCACATCAGCCTGTGGGTCACTTTGATTTGTAAAACTACCCATAAAAAGATAGATTCAAGAAGAGGGTATTGTCAGTTTAATAATAATGGATAAAAAAGCTGCAGGTAGGCACATATGTTATGTTTACCCAGGTGTGTTAAAGGTAGGAGAGAGCCTGAGCCAATGTACTTCTAATACTTTTGCCCATTATAAAGTACATCACAACAAGATTGATCCCTTTAGAACTTTGATTCATTTTACTTCTGTTGTGATAATTTAAAGCTTAGTATATAAGCCTTCTGGTGTTATGTAGCTTTCCATGCCCTATAACTACAGGGATAAAATACCCTGTTCATATAAACTATGAATAATCCTGTACCTGTGACAGTTGATTATCAGTGTAAATTTAATAAATAACTTTTTATTATGATTTGGCCTCCCACATTGTATGACTACTGGGAGAGAATTCTCTTATCATGCTGACTTGATTATTCTAGTCCATGTCAGGCTTATATTTTGCTTTGTCAGTAATGGCATTTTGGTGTTGTCTTATTCTGGGGAGCTTAATTAGTGTGCATGCATTACTGAGCTGGGGATTTGCTATTGGTGAGCTGATAATATCTGGTTTTAGAGGTTGCAATGCATAGGGCCAACCTTAGCACCATAGTAAGTTCACCAAAGTAATGAGTGCCTTTCTGTGAGGCCTTGGGGAAGTCAGCATGCTGCCTTTTCCCCTAATGGCATGCTTTGTGTCTGAGACTAAATAATGTTTTATTTTATAAAACAATAGGACTTCTAACATTCTATTAGGCAAACTTGGTATACATAGGATATATTTATGTTTAGGTTTCTTCATGAGTCTATGGTAAAATGTGATTACATTAACTTTTATGCATTTCTTGAAGTATTTGATTTATACTGTAATGAAACAATTCTAAACTGCATAACTAGCAAATTACCAATACACTTAAAATTGTTGTGTTCTTTTCCAATTTAAACCACTGTTGTGCCTCAAAGGTAACTAATATTCTTAATTAGTATTTAGCATTTCCTTGAATATTTCAGCTTTGCTATATGTAGATATTCCCAAACAACATTTTGTTTGTTCTGTTATTTGATAATTTTGTGAAGTTCATAAATATTGTATCATGCTATATACGTTTTCTGGGATAACTTTTTTTTCATTTGATGTTCTAAGAGTGAGTGTGTTGCTGTATTTATCTATAATTGAATAGTTTTCATTGTGAATAGCATTTCATTATGTGACTAGATTCCATTTTGTTTACTCTGCTGATGAACATTTAGAATGTCACAATGAATACTGTTAGAAATGTGGCAATCTATGTAAAAATACCTAAGAATAAAATTACTTCATAATAAGTCTTCAACATTACCAGATAATGAGGCAACTTTTTTAAGTCATAAAAATGTTTATTTAGCTCGGTTCCAGAGGATAGGAAGTTAAAGATCAGGCTGTCAGACTCTACTTTGCTTCTGATTAAGGCCTTGGTTGGTATCAATTGCAAGCCAATAAGGCAAAAGGTCTGTATGCAGAAGGGGCCAAGCACATGGAGTGACCTACTTTATATTAATTGCCTCTTGAGGTAAATGTAATCTCATTCCATAAGTCCTAACTTACTTTCTAGAGCCCGAATCCAATTTTTAGTATTATATTTTATTGACAATTTTTATACATGCATATAACTATTTTGATCATAATCCCTTCCAATTGTCTTCTCTTGTCCCCCCTCTCTAGTCCTCTTCCACTGAATCCCTTCTTCTTCCAAACTTTCTATTATAATTTGGTGGTTTTTTTCATGTGTATTTCTGTAACCTATTGAGTTTAAATAGAGTTCTCTGCATTAACATGGGTGGGTTGTTATTTACCAGAGATGGTTAACCTATAAATGCCTACATCACTGAAAAAAAACATAAGATTTTTTAAAGTCTGCAAATGAATATGTTTATATTTACACTCATAATAGATGAGTTGCTAAAACATTATTACTTCTTCTATTATTCTATCCTTTCAGCTACGACCTAATCAATGGATTAATACATTGACAAAAGCAATCCAGTCAGGTATCAATAGTGTCACTGACTGATGATCAAGTCTTTAACACAGGAATCCTTTGTGGGGACATTTCACAAGAAGCCCCTTCCTCACACACCTTCAACATCCTGAAAGTGTGCTGTGAGAATGTCTCCAAAAATGTTGCCACATACAATTACCACATTTAAAGTGTCATATTTTTCTCCTGCTCCTTCCTCCCCTCTCACTACTGCCCTTGAAGCAGTTTACTGGAGTCTCTTTGTAGTTTATATTTGGATTATCCTACAGAAGATTGTTAGTATCTTTGCCTAGCATTCTATTTTTCCCCAAGGTATGCCTTTTGGGAGTGGCAGGGGGTGCTGCTCTTCATGGAGATAGGGAGAATGCCTGAATACCTAGATATGTATTCAGATACCTGAATACCCTTAGATTAATCATCATTGTAAACCTGACTACATATGCAATCACTTGGTGATGCTCCTCTGGGAATATTTTTGAGGGTGATTCCAGAGAGATTTTACTAAATAAGAAAGGCACACCTTGAATACGGTTGGCACCATCTCGTGGTTTGGATTTGAAGCCCCTGTTGTGAGTATGTGAGAAAAAGTGCTGTCTCAGTTCTGGGTGTGGCTGATAAGAGGACTGGTATCTTCCACTTTGGTTTCATGGAGCCTTGGGTTACCATGTGAGAGGTCTCAACACTCTGCTGAGGAGCAATGTGGAGAAGTTATGAAAGTACAAGCAGAAGGATAAAGGTTTCATTGAGCTGTCTTTGATGAGACGCAAGCAGTATGAGAAAAGCTCTCTTGGACTCTCTACACCAAGCCTACCACCAGGTGCCTACCACCAAGTGATTCCAGTTGATGCCATGTGAAACTGAAGAATCTCATGTAGTCCAGCTAACCTGAAATTCCTGACCCATGAAATTAAGTGGTTATTGTCTTAAATAATTAAGTTTTGGGTCAGCTCATTATGAAGTATACATATTTAAGCAGAACATAGTTGTTACCAGTCACTTACTGAGAAAGTGCCAGAGACTAAAATAATCACTTGTATTTTTGGTAGCTCAGTGCATCTAGGCATGAGAATTAACTATACATGGCTTTCATTACAGGCATTTTTGCAGTTATTCTAAACACATTGTTTTATTTATTTCCTGTTTTAGAAATATCCCATCAAATTCATGTTTAACATAATCCAAATAAAGTTGATCAGCTCTCATGAAGTATTCTATCCAAAAGAAAGCACAAATTCACCCACCAAGACAAATTTGAAAGAATATTTTTAGGGCGTGTGTATATATGTTTATGTGTATACAGTTGCATGAGTGTGTGTGTGCCTGTGGAGGCTGGAGGACAACACCATCTACCTTTTTTGTTGTTCTTTTTGGGAAGGGTCTCACTGCAGCCCAGGCTGACCTGGAAGCTACTCTGTAGTCCAGGCTTGCAATCCTCTTACCTTAGAGTTGTTGTTTGCATGTTAAATGTCCCATATAACCTTTTATGTTGGTGATTCAACCTCTTATTCAGTTTCCAGCTATGGAGCCTTTGGGAGATGGAGCCTTGCTGGAGGAGGTCTGTTGCTGGGAGCAGGCTTTGGGGTATTGTAACCCAGCTCCCCCTTTGCCAGAGTGAGCTCACCCTTACTACAACCTCCTGGCTGCTGTGAAAAAATGTGATGCCTAGCTTCTGCCATGCTATGATGAAACTTTCTCTCAAGTCTGTAAACTGAAATAAACCCTTGTTTTCCATATGGTGATTTTGGTCAGGTGTTTTGTCTCAGTAATAGGAAGGTAACTGCTACACTCAGCATTCCCAGTGCTGGGATTATCAATGTGAGATACCACACACAGCTCATTCACCAGGTCTCTCATTGGCCTGGAGCTCACCAACTAGGCTAGACTAGCTGGCCAGAGGCCCATAGAGACCCACCTGTCTTTGTCTCCTCAGCACTGGGATTACAGGCTTGCAGCTCTATGGCCAGCATTTTTTTTAAGTCTTAAATATATATTGTGTATAATGAGTTACATTATTCAGTGGGCAAACAATGAGTTTTTATCCCCAATTCCCCAATGCCCCCCTCCCCATGCCCAATCAGCTGGATATCCTCCTCCATGGGCCGTCTGGATCAGTCCTTGTGGCAGGGGACCCTGGATTGCCTAGTACTCAGACCAGTCCTCCTGGCCCAAGTATGTTGTTACTGAAGGGTGCCATGCCTCTGGATAGTCTCCCCCACCACAGCTCTTACAATCTTTCTGCTCCCTCTTCCACATAGTTCCCTGAGTCGTGGTGGATGAGTATTAAGGCTGCTTTAAGGTTGTGAGTTTAGGGGTCTTTGTGTCGAAGATCGTTGGTTTCTGTCTCACTGGCTTATCCTGTGTTGATTTAATGGCTGTGGCTGTGGGTCCCTTGTTCATCCCGACATTCTCTGCAGGGTTCCCTATGGATCCTCCACGGGATGACTGTGGTGGCTCCTCTCTTGCCAGAATCTCAGCTATAAACCTACTGTCAGTTGGTAGGGTTAGATGGGCCCCAGCTCTCTCGCTGCATCCTGAAAAATACAAGCACAATCTCCATCGGAGAGTGTGATCAGTGTAGGTTAACAAATATACACATTTCTGGATTACCTAGATTCCATTTCTAGTAGCCTTCCTGTCAATCGCTCCCACAGTGCATCTTGTCTCAGGAGCCCAAGAGTACAGGATCTGGTAACTATCGCCCTGAATCCCAAGTTCCAGACAAGGGGTCCCCCTCACTAAGTGGAAAATTGGTATGGCCAGCATTTTTATGTGTGTTCTGTTCATCTGAACTTGGGTCTGTATATTTGTGTGGCAAGCACTTCACTCTCTGAACTATCATCCCACCCCTGAAAATATTATTTTAAATATTTCCAGAAATGAGATGACAAGAATGGAACCTTTTAAAATACTCATTTCCTGGGGTTGGAGGTAGCTCAGTGGTTAAGGCTTTTGCCTGCAAAGCTTTAACAACCAGAGTTAGGTTCCCCAGTACCCATGTAAAGCCAGATGCACAAAGTGGCACATGAATCGGGACTTGGATTACAACAGCCAGAGGCTCTGGTTTGCCCATTCTCTCTCTACTAGGCGTGATTGGCTCATGTCTTTAATCCTAGCAAGGCCAAGGTAGGAAGATCACTCTTGAGTTTGAGGCCAGCCTGAGACTACATAGTGAATTACAGGTCAGTCTGGGCTAGAGCAAGACCCTACTTCAATCCCCCCAACCCCCCCAAAAAAAATCCTTATTTCCTACTTTCTTTCAGTGTCTTAAATGATATGGCATTGTCTTTTGTTTATTCCTTCTTTTAAAAAAATAATTATTTATTTATTTATTTGTGAGGAGAGAGAGAAAGAGAGAGAGAGGGGGGGAGGGAGAGAGAGAGAGAGAGAGGGAGGGAGGAATGGGCATACCAAGGTTTGTCACTACAAATGTTCTCCAGATGCACTTGCTACTTTGTACATTTGGCTTTGCATTGGTTCAGGGGAATGAAAATTTTTCCACCATGCTTTGCAGGCAAGTGCCTTTAACTGCTGAGACATTTCCCCAGCCTTTGTCTTTCATTTATTATCTACATTTATGAAATTTTCAACATCCTGATTGTCTGTTCTAGCAATCCTAGTCTCTCTTTCTCCAACCCTTTTTAGATGTAGTTTTACCTCTCACAAGCAACTGTCTTCTTTATCCAAAGTCAGTAAATTGTCCTTTGTCATTTTTAAGTTTACTACCTATGTTAATTTATCTTTTTGTTATAGTGACAAACATAATATTGGGAGGATTTATTTTGGCACATGGTTTCTGTCCATGGGCAGCTAGCTCTATTGCCTGCAATGAGCAGAACATCACGGTGATGGGAATATGTGGTGGAGCAAAGTAATAGGTTTCATTAGGGCATTTCATGCATGCTTTATTCTTATTCATTCCTGGCTACCTTGCCTTCTTCATTTTCCTACCCAACCCTGCTATTTGTCTTCCTCCTCTCAAATGTCCTTCAACTTTCTATTCAAATACATTTCATTACCCTCTTTCTCCACTTAAGATCTCTTCATTCCCAGGATTGCCTTTCTAGCTTCATAACACACACAGACAGACACACACACACACACACACAGACACACACACACACACAGACACACACACACATATATATATCTAAGATCTAAATTTGAGAGAAAATATTTATTATTGTTATTTCTGAGTCAGGCTTATTGTGCTTCAGCACAATGATTTCTAGTTCCATCATTTTTCTGCAGATTTTATTTATGTTTATGACTGAATGTAATTCCTTTGTGCATATGCACCACAGTTTCTTTATCCATTCATTGATTGGTGGATATCTAGGCTGATGCCATCTCCTTGTTATTGTGAATATGGTAGCAATGAACATGGATGTGTAAGTGTGCCTATGGTCCTTTTGTAAGAACAGAGTATCATGTGTGATCACAGAAATCTCTTAGTGAATGCTAATGTTTTGACCGATATTAATGTAAATATTTGAGACAAAATCATCTCTACACTGAAGCTTTGGATTTTGTGTGTTGGAGCAAGCCTCTTCCACTCAAAATAACAGTTTGTAATTCTGTTTTCACCCTCAGATCCTGCTTGCACAGAGCTTTTACCAGAGGTGACCTAAGATACTTCATCTTTGTGTGTGTGTGTGTGTGTGTGTGTGTGTGTGTGTGTGTGTGTGTATTTCCAGGCTTGCATATATTTATGGACATCTAAAATACAAAAAACCCCAAAAACAAACAAACAAGCAAACAAAAAACATGTGGAAGCTATTTAATGCCCTTATTCTTCCAAAGCATTTTATTCCCTAGCTTGTCTTCTTTGGATTTTAATTGTATCTTTTGAATGTTCAGCTAATAATCATTATCTCAGGCAAAAGCTGTTAGTTAATTTGCCTTTAAGTAATTTTAACAAAGACCTGCCTTCCATATATACTCTACATTCACAGAATTCTAGGCAAATAGAGGCAAGCTACATTAATCCTTCTGGGAGCCACTGGTCAGGTCAAAATTTAGAAAACATGGTTCTTTGCTTCATCAATAACCAGAATCCACTTTGGGATATAGGTTGATGACTTTAACATTTCCAACAAGGTTTTGAGACCGGATGGGGACTAAAAAAATAATAAAGCTCTCTCTTACGAAGTTTCTGTCACTTAACAGAAGTATTTTATCTATATTATATCTTGGGTAACTGCTATAAAGTTTGCTTTTTAAAACTCATTTTTTCTCTCTCTCTCTTGAGACAGGGTCTTGTTATATAGCCCAACATGGCCTGGAATTCGCTATATAGCCCAAACCGGGCTCAAACTCAGTTACAGTGCCTGTGCCTCGATAATGCAGGGATTTACAGGCATTTGCCACCATGGTCAATTTGTTTTCTAGATAAGTTCACTCTGAAGGCTTATGCCAGTTGTTTTGGTGTCATGTATACAGATGTTCCTTTCTTGTTCCTGGGTCCTTTTTTTTGCTGATATTACCTGCACTCTGCATTCTTACTGCAAGAATATTTTGCTGATTAGAATGAGCAAAAACCAGTCATAATCATCTCAAAGCAGCTAAATTTTAAGTGATTATGGGAAACTTTACACAAAAATACAGAGTAATAGTAAATCAAGAGGAAGCAAATGAATCGAATCAACTTACTGCTGGTGGAAGATATCTCTTCGATGTTAACATTGTCCTCTTCACTGTTGATAAGGGTTCTGAGTCCATGAAGACTACCTCCTATCTTCTCTATACAATGATTTTGATTTTTGACATTTTTGACAGTGGCTTCAAAAGTGTTATGTCTGATTCATCATTAGGAATTTTTCTTTTCTAATCTAATGAGCTAGAATTTGTGACTGTACTGCTTAGGAATGTGTGTATTGAATAAGTAAATGGTACTTGCTGATATGTAAGGGTTAACATGTTTGAGATCTGTTCTTTGCTCTGGAGTCTACATCATTCCTTCTATTGACTCTACCATCAAAATTCCTCAACTGCCTTTGTAATTCAGCTTTCAGATAAGTGGTGTTGGAAAAGTGATTGGATTAACTTTATGCTTTTTAAAATTTATTTTTAAACTCACCCATAAAGTATTAAAAATTATATATATATATATAGTCATCTGTCAGCACTGAGAGACAATGCAAGGTCCAGAATGGTAACCAGTCCCCAGATGATAGTTAGTGCTGGAAGGGACTGCAGAATGGTAACCAGTCCCCAGATGATAGTGCTGGAAGGGACTGCATACACTGCCAGGGGAAACTAGTCAGTGATAGTTGCAGTAAACAGAGACCACTGATATGAAATGCAGTCTGCCATCATGAGTAGGCTGAACACACTTCCTTCTGTGTAAGAACAGTGAACCAAGACACGAACACTTGTGCAATGGAGGTGTCAAAGCCTAGGGGAGTGTTGCGGTCAGCTTTCTAGATGCTGCACAGAAGGAACCCTAGCAAAGGCGGCTTGTGGAGGAATGGGTTTATTTGGCTTATGGACTTGAGGGGAGACTCCATCCTGGCAGTGAAAATAATGGCATGAGCAGACAGGTGGAAATCACCTCCACCACAGCACTGGAAACAGTGGCAGGAAGGTGTGCCAAACACTGGCAAGGGGAAGCTGGTTTATAACCCCCATAAGCCCACCCCCAACAATACAGCTCCATTGAGATTGTAAAATCCAAACTGCCATTAGCTGAGGATCGATTACCCAGAACATATTCATTTGTTTGTGGGGGACACCTGGATCAAACCATGACAGTCTGCCCCTGACCCCCACAAACTAATAATCATACATGATGTAAATACAACATGTTTAGCTCAACTCCCAAGTTCCCACAGCTTTCAACTGAGCCATAATACCAAAAGTAAACCCATAGTGGCACAGAACATTCACACTGCAAAACAGGAGGCATGACAAAATCAGATTGAACCAATATAAGATTTAAAACAAACAGGGCACCATCAATCTCTAACTCTAAGTTCAATGATTCTAACCAATAACAAGTCTCTTGGAGATTCAAATCTGCCCCTCCAGCTGGGCTACTCACAGTCCGGGAAAACTTCATCTGGTGCTTGCAGCTTGCTTTGGTACCCATCCATAGTCCTGGCATCTTATTGGGTCTCTATTGCAAAACACAGTTCATCCTCATGGCTCCATTGGGCTCCATGTAGGCAACCTAGCACAACTGCTTCACAAGCTGATGGCCATTTTTGAAAAACAAAACTGTGTTGCAAATCCAATGACCCTCTCTTCTTGCATTTGTTATATTCCATAGAACCAGGTAGGCTACCAACTTGTTATTCCAGGGGGGAATAGAGCATTTGGGCCCCTTACTTCAAAGAGTCCACATTCTTCCTGTTGTTCCAATGCAGACCAGCTGGCCCAATCTCAATGGTTGTCATCTCTCAAACAATTGCAGGTGAATGGGCAGCAGTTTTGACCCAAAGACCTTTCTTTCTGTGCCATCTCCATCTGCTCACACCAGTCCATCTTTATGTAAAACAATCCTGCACAGGTTTTCAGGACAGAGACAGGCAGAATGCAGCAAGCCTCTCACACAAACTGCTTCTGGCACAGTCCTGACAAAATTCTTTCTACCCCTCATAAGCCAAACCTCACAGTCCATAGTTCTGATTACATTCAGGTCTTGTAACTCTGACCAGAATGATCCATCACGCTGTACTTACAGCACTGTAAGGCACCTCTTAGGACGAGGTTTCCAATCCATCCATATTCCTCCTGCATATCAATTCCAAAATGCCAAAGCCACAGAATCAGGGTTCTAGCAGCAACAGACCTCACCATCCTGGTACCAAAACTGTTGTGGTCAGCTCTCTAGTTGCTGCACAGAAAGAACCCAAGCAAAGCGGCTTGTGAAGGAATGGGTTTATTTGGCTTACAGACTCAAGGAGAGACTCCATCCTGGCAGGGAAAACGATGGCAGGAGCAGAGAGGTGGACATCACCTCCACCACAGCACTGGAAACAGTGGCATGAAGGTGTGTCAAACACTGGCAAGAGGAAGCTGGCTTATAACCCCCATAACCCCCCCCAACAACACAGCTCTAGCGAGGTTCTAATTCCCAAACTGCCATCAGCTGAGAACACATTGATTTGTTTGTGGGGGACACCTGGATAAAACCATGACAGGGAGGTAACCGACAGGTTTTAATTTGGCCAAGTAATCCCCTCAGTGGCAAGGAGCCCTTGTCTGGAATTGGGATTCAGGTTGAAATACATTGGGAACCAAATTCTTGGCCCCCCAAGGAGAAATTCACTTTACAAGTGATTTACAAAGAAGCTACTCACAATAGAATCTAGCCAATTCAGAAATGTGTATCTCAGTTAACCTATATTAATCTCACTCTCTGATAGAGATTCTGTTTGTACTTTTCAGAAGGCAGCTAGAGAGCTGTGGCCTTTCCAACCCTACCAATGAGCCACAGGCAGATAGCTGACATCCTGGCAAGAGATGAGTCACCCCAGACCTATAGTGGAGGATCCACATGGAACCCCACAGAAAGTAGTGGGTTAGGCAAGAGACCTGTAACCACAGCTAATCAGTCAACCCAGGATAAGCCAGCCAGCCAGACACCAACTATCTACAACACAACCTGAAGCAGAAGTGCAGAGGCCCCTAAGACCTCAACAATAAAGCAGCCTTAATATTCACCCACCATGACTCAGGGAACTGAGTGGAAGAGGGGGCAGAAAGATTGTAAGAGCTATGGTGGAGGAGAATATCCAGAGACATGGCCCCCCTCAGCAGCAACATACAAAGGGGGTGGAACCTGGTTGACTCCTAGGCTATCCAGAACCCCTACCCCATGGACTGATCCAGACTGCCCAAAGAGGAGGACACCCAGCTGGTTGGGGACAGGGAGGAGGGAAATTGGGGAAATGGGGACACCAACACATTATTTGCTCATATTTATGGATAATAAAGAGTTAATTAAAAAATTGTACATATTAATCAGATGTCATGTGATATGTTGATGCACATATATGTTAAATTAAGCATGTCTGCTGACACATTATTTCTTTACAGTGAAACTTACAAAATCCTTTCTTCTAGCTTTCTGAAATGCTAAGTACATTATTATCAAATAGAACTGCTTTATTTTATAATAGCACAATAGAACTTTTTGCTCATATTTAACTATAGCTTAGTATGTATTAATCAATCTTTTACCCCACCTCTCCCTGGCCTGATTTACATCAAAACATCCTTTCACTGTATTGTTAGTTTTTCTCAAGGACATCTGCTTTTTTTTATTACATTTTTTATTGTCCATAATGAGTTACTTTGTTTAGTGGGCCAACAATGAGTTGTTATCCCCATTTCCTCATTGCCCCCCTTCCCAGTCAGCTGGATATCCTCCTTCGTGGGTCGTCTGTATCAGTCTTTGTGGTAGGGGACCATGGATAGCCTAGTATTAAGCCGGGTTCATCCTGACCCAAGTGTGTTGTTACTGAGGGTTGCCATGCCTCTGATATTTTCCCCCACCACGGCTCTCACAATCTTTCCGCCCCCTCTTCTGCTCAGTTCCCTGAGTCCTGGTGGGTGAGTAATAAGGATCCTTTAATGTTGTAAGCTTAGGGGCTTTTGT
>PVHP010028397.1:0-23145 GCA_004024765.1 Zapus hudsonius | reverse complement strand
GTGATAGGCTTATTTAGGGAATTTATATGCTCTGGGCTAAGCTTTGGTAGTTGGCAGGTATCCAGATATTCATCCACTTCTTCCAGGTTCTCCAAGTTTGTGGAGTAGAGGTTGTGGAAGTATGACCTGATGATTTTTCCACTTTCTTCAGAAGCTTTCTGACTTTGTTGATTGGACCTTCTCTGTTTTTTCTTTTTTTTTTAAATATATTTTATTTATTCATTTTCAAGCAGAAAATACAGAAAGAGAGAGAGTGTGAGAGAGAGAGAGAGAGAGAGAGAGAAAACCAGGGTCACCACCTTGTGGGTCTGGCTTATGTGGGTCCTGGGGAATTGAACCCGGGGCCTTAGGCACTAGAGGCAATTACCTTAACCGCTGAGCCATCTCACCAGCCCCTTCTCTGTTTTTTCATTTGATTAGATTGGCCAGGTATTTTTCAATCTTATTAAGTTTTTCAAAAAAAAAACAACTATTTGATTTATCTATATTTTAATTGTTTTCTTCATTTTCAATTCATTAATCTCAGCTCTGATGTTAATTATTTCTTTTCATCTTGAGCTCCTAGGATTGGACTTTTCCAGTTGTTCTAGTGCCCTTAGTTGAGTGGTTAGGTAGTTGATTTGAGATCTCTCTTTGCTATAAAGGCATTTAGTGCAGTGAATTTCCCCTTTAGGACTGCCTTCATTGTGTCCCACAAGTTCTGATACAATGTGTCATTATAATCATTTATTTCTAGGACATTTTCAATTTCTTTTTTATTTATTGAATGACCCACTTATTGTTTAAGTGTATTGTGCAGGCACAAATAGTTGGTGTAGTTTCTGCATCTTCTCCCATTTTTAATGTCTAGCTTTAACACATTGTGGTCTGATATGATACAGGGGTTACATCAATCTTCCTGAGTTTTCTGAGGGATGATTTATGACCTAGGACATGGTAAATTTTGGAGAAGGTTCCATGAGCTGCTGAGAAGATTGCATATTCTGTGTCCTTGGGGTGGAAAGTTCTGTAAATATCTGTTACCCCTAGCTTGTCTATGGTGTTGTTGAGCTCTGTTATTTCCCTGTTGTCCTTTTGTTTAGATGATATGTCTAGAGATAACAGTGGAGTATTGAAGTCTCCTACTATGATGGTATTGTGGTCTATATCTTTTTTTAATATTTTATTTTTATTTTTATATTTTATTTATTTTCAAGCACAGAGGGAGAGAGAGAGGGAGAGGGAGAGAGAGCACACCAGGACCACCACCTTGTGGGTCTGGCTTATGTGGGTACTGGAGAATTGAACCCAGGGCCTTAGGTACTGCAGGCAAGTGCCTTAACTGCTGACTCATCTCTCCAGCCCTATATTTTTTTGATTTTGAATAAATTAAGCTTTATGAACTGAGGAGCCCTTGAATTTGCTGCATACATATCTAAGATAGTGATATCTTCTTGTTAGTAAATCTTTGCAGGAGAAACTTTAAAAATACTTTCAGTAAAATGTTATTATAAAGTGATCTAGTTATCTAGTTATCCAATAAAATAATTGAAGATAGTAAGAAAAATCATCATGTTCTTTGTACATTTAACTTTAAGAGTATCAATAATAAATGATGTACTGAAAAACATATTTTGGGCTGTTTCATTGGCAATATTAACTGCTAATTTTTCATCATAAATGAACCATTGATCTCTGTGTTTCTTTGACAGGCATTCTCGCAAGTTACTCTCCTACTGAGAGTTGTCTTCATTATCCTGACCTTGACCTCCATTGGCTTTCTTCTGGATAAAAGGCAAGTGAAGCTCTTCCATTATTTTTCTTTCAATCAATTTAAGAATTTTCTACACTGCCACAAAATATCAATATATTATATACCTTCATAGTGTAGTTTTTAAAATAAATATAAACAATGTTGTTCAATACCTTATTACTTTAGAATCAGCTCTCTTAATAAGCCATATGTAATAATGATAGCAAAGGCATTAGGCCAGTAATGAGAATCTCACTAATTTTGAACTCTAGAAATTTAATTGCATAATACTTTCTCATTATAGCTCATCACTTCCTTAACTAAGCAAATATGTTAAAAAGTATAAAAAAATCTTTTAAAAATACATTTTCTTTCCTCATTCAAGCCTGATATCAAACTGCTTCAGAAAGAAGAGCTTCTCAAATACTTTAAAATACTACACATTTCTTGAAAATAAAAATAAAATGTTATCATTTCTGAAATGTGTTTAAAAATGATGCATCTCTTGAAAATTTAAAATAGCATGTAGGCACCACATTAATTATAAATACATGAAAAAATTCTCTAAAGCTAACAGATATTGATTTGACATTATTTCAGACCCATGGCCGCTGTTCTGGAAGCCCTCCGCTGCTCGATGCTCTTAGCACTGCACAGATTTGGTCACTTAAAGCCACTTGTCCCTTCTCTGTCATTTGTTCTTGAGGTAAAATATTTGCTTTGGGTAGTTTGGTATTTACTTGATTCATTCAATGATAATTTCTCTCTACTGAATTTGGGACAAGGATTGGCAGAAAAAAATATTACCAATGCACGTACACCATGACTTCTTAGCTGTGTCACTTTGAGCTACTTTTCTTACTGAGCCACTGCTTTGTGGTCTCAAAATCTGGACCGACATCATGAAGTTCATTGAGCTATTGGGTAAACAGTTTTAAGGAAATGAGGCTCTGTATAGCAAGTTCTAAACTGGTGGTAGAGAGTTTTGGAAAGAATGATACAATTTGAGACTTGCAATAAATCTTTTAAAATGAAAATGTAATTTAAATGATTGTCAAGTATGTATAGACAGTAATAATTCTATACAAATTAAATGATTGAGGTCAATGAGATTTTCCTAAAATAACACTAGGCTATATCTTATGATATTGAAGGTTTGTCTTCCAACAGTTACATAGAATTTTTGTGAATATAGTGACCATTTTTTAAGCTACTAATCAAAATCTTGGTAGAAATGATTTGAATATTATAGGGGTATTTTTAAACCTTAGTGTCATTGTTAAGTTTTTCTGCTGAACACTATGCACATATGATCATAATATATAATATGTAATGTTAAAGATGAACTGTAAATGTTAAAATCAAAGAACAAACTAACACAGGAAGTTTTATTAATAATTTTTAAATTTAAAAAATACATTAAAATAATTATACATATCAAAATTGTAAGTATACAAAACAGATACTTAGCATTTTACATTTATGAATGTATATACACAAAATGATATTCTCAGACATTGATGTGTTTTAAATTGATGTGTATTTAATACTATTCTATGCAATATCACATGCAGTAACATAAAACAAAACAATCTAATGGTCAATAACAGATGACTAAATATTCAGCACCATTCATAAAATACTAAATGTGTATATATCTGTTATATTATATACAGTTCGATTCTCCAGGACCCACATAAAACCAGGCACAAAAATTGGTGCATGCATCTGGAGTTTGTTCCACACCCATTCACTGTCTCTCTTCTGCTTGAAAATAAATAAATAAATATGAAAAAATAATTATCAAAAAAAGAATTGCTGGAAGTTACCCAACCAATTAAATATTTGAACTTGACTTTCATACCTGTAAAGGGAAGACATAATGGCATCTATCCAGTAAAATGTGGAAGAGTAAACGAAACTATATATATATATATATAGATATATATATATCTATATATATCTATATATATATATATATCATTAGAAACACGCACACATATACACACATATATTTGTGTGTGTGCAATTTAGCATTATGACTATAATGTATAGTAATAAATGACCAGTAAAAGTTAGATGGTATTATTGTATATATATTTTGTAAGAATTATTCCTTGCTTATCTCAAGGTGCACAAGTCTAATTAAGGAGCAACTAATATAAAAATGGGGAACAGTAACAATGTTGAACTGAGATTTATATTTTTTTATTTTTAATTTTTTTTATTATCCATAATTAGATACACTGAATGAGCAGGTAATGAGTTGATGTCCCCAATTCCCCAATTTCCCTCTTCCCTGTCCCTAATCAGCAGTGCCCCTGGCAGCTTATGCTGCCATCATAAGCTTTCAGCACTACATTAACTACCTTTTGGGGGATGGTTATCATTCTGGACCTCAAAGGGTTTCTCGATGCTGATAGATGGCTTTCTGTGGTTTCTTCAGCAACAGGATCTTGCCTGGGGCCTGGGGTGGGTATTCAAGAGCTTTGGCAGAATCCTATCTTGTTTTTGGAACCTCAGGGTTCACTTTCGTCAACAGCTCAGTGAGGGAAAGAGCAGGTGACTGGAACCAGGAGTTGCCAGACTAAACCAATTTTCACATGTTTAGACTCTCTCCCCTTCTATTCACGGCCCCTCTTGCTAGATGATACCCACTACTTGCTCAATAGGTTACAGTATGCACATGAGGAGTTTATGATTTTGAACCACTTTTGGTTTAGCTTCCTGCTTGAGTTATCCCCTCCCCCCATCAACACTTACTCCTCTTTCACAAGCTCTCACTTTTCCTGACTGGTCTGTGTAGAGTTTACAGTCACCCTGGTTACAAACTGCATATGCAGCATTTGACTCTTTTGAGAGTCTGCTTACTAAGATCTTCCCCAACTCAGTCCATTTTTCTCTAAATTTCAATATTTCAGTTTTCTTTTCAGCTGAGTAAAATTCCATCGTGTAAATAAATATACCATAGTTTTCTTATCCATTCCTCCATGGGTGGACATTTTGGTTGATTCTAATTCGTGGCTATTGTGAATTGAGCTGCTATAAACATAGCTGCAAAAATGTCTCTATACTGTGATGTGATATCTTGAGGGTAGATGCCTAGTAGAGGGATAGCTGGGTTCATGGGTAGTTCTATGTCCATTCTGCTCAGGAGTCTCCACAGTGTTTTCCAAAGTGGTTGAATTAGCTTGCAATCCCACCAGCAGTGATTGAGGGTTCCTCCCCACCCCATCCTTGCCAGGACCTATTGTTATTGGTTTTCTTTATGATTGCCATTCTGGTGGTATCTCATTTTAGTTTTGATTTGCATTTCCCTGATGCTTAAGGATGCTGAGCACTTTTTTAAGTGAGTAAAGGCCATTGTGTTTCCTCCTCCATGAATTCTCTGTTGAGATCAATGCCCCATTTTGTTAGAGGTCAGTTTGAGTTTTTGCTATTATTATTATTATTATTTTTGAGTTCTCTGTAGGTTCTGGAGATTAGGCCTTTGTCTGAGGTACAGCTGGCAAAAAACATCTCCCAGTTTGATGGGGGTCTATTGGATCTTTATATGGTATGTTTGTCTGTACAGAAGCTTTTGAGCCTGATCAGATCCCATTGGTTAAAGGATTGGTACACTTCCTGGACTGCTGGAGATTTGCTCAGGAATTTTTTCCCAACTCCTAACTCATGTAGGGTTCCTCCTAATTTTTCTTCCAGAGCCTTCATGGTTTATATTGATGTCTCTGATCTATTTGGAGCATTTTTTAGAGCATGGTGAAATGAGTGGGTCTATTTTCATTTTTTACATATGTTTTTTCCAGTTTTTTCAGCACCATTTGCTGAAGATGCTATCATTATCCCAGTGTACAATGTTTGCACCCTTGTCAAAGACCAAGTAACTCAAGTTACTTGCATTGAAAGCTGGGTCTTCAATTCTATTCCACCGATCTGTCTGTCTGTTTTTCTGCCAGTACCATGCTGTTTTAATTACTATGGCTTTGTAGTATGTTTCTAATTCAGGCATGGTGATACATCCTGTGTAAATTTTTTTTTTACTCAGAATAGTTTTAGCTATCTGGGGTCTTTTACCCTTCCAAATAAATTTTGAGATTATTTTTTCTATGTATGTAAAGAAAGAGACTGGGATTTTTATTAGCATGGTGTTGAATCACTTTTGGCAGGATTGCCTATATTGATTCTCCCCATACAGGAGCATGGAATGTCTTTCCATCTTATCAGATCCTCCTCAACTTCCTTCTTGAGTGTTTCAATATTTTCCTTATATAAGTCTTTCACAACCTTGGTTAGTAAAATTCCAAGGTATTTGACTTACTTTGAGGTCATAGAAAACAGGACAGTTTCTCTGATGTCTTTTTCTGAATGTTTGTCTTCTGTATATAGAAAGACTACTGATTTTTGTTTGTTAAATTGGTATCCTGCTACTCTGCTGAAGGCATTGATCACCTTCAGGATTTTACTGATATCATTCTTTGGGTCTGATGTATATAGGATCATGTCATCTTCAAACAGGGGTAGTTTAATTTCTTCCTTTCTGATTTGTATCACTTTTATGCTATTCTCTTTTCTTATTGCTTGGATTAGAACATGAAGCACTATGTTAAAGAGCAGTGGTGAGAGTGGAAACCCCTGCCTTGTTCCTGAATTAAGTGGGAACTCCTTGAGTCATTCCCTATTGAGAATGATTTTTGCTTTAGGAGATCTGTATATTGTCTTTACCATGTTCAGTTATAGACATTTTATGCATATTCTTTCTAGGGTTTAGAACATAAAGTGGTGTTGAATCTTGTCAATAGCCTTCTCAGCATCTATTGAGATGATCATGTGGTTTTTGTAATTGAGTCTATTAATGTGGTGAATTATATTTATCAACTTAAGTATGTTGAACTATCCCTGAATCACTAGGATGAAGCTGACTTGATCAGGGTAAATAATAGTTTTGATGTGGCTTTGTATTCAGTCTGCTGATACTCTGTTCAGGATTTTTGCATCTAAGTTCAACAGGGATATGGGTGTGTAGTTTTATTTTCTTGTTGCATCCTTGCCTGGTTTGGGAATTAGGGTGATGCTAGCTTTGTAGGAGTTTGGGATCCTTCCCTCTTTTTCTACACCCCTAAGAAGCTTTAGAAAGATTGGATTCAGTTCTATGATGAAGGTTTGGTAGAATTAGGCTGAGAAACCATCCGTTCCTGGGCTTTTCTGTTTGGGAAGGCTCTTGATTACATTTTTAATTTCTGTGGTTGTGATAGGTTTATTTAGCATCTTTATCTGCTCTGGGCTGAGGTTTGGTAATTGGTAGGTGTCCAAAAATTCATCAATTTCTTCAAGGTTCTCTAATTTTGTGGAGTAGAGAGTTTGGAAGTATGACCTGATGATACTTCCAACCTCTTCAGGGTCCGTTGTGACTTCTCCCTTGTCATTTCTGATTTATTTATTTTTTTTTTAATTTGGGCCTTCTTATTACTTCATTTGATTAGATTGGCCAGGGGTTTGTCAATCTTATTCACTTTTTTAAAGAACCAACCCTTTGATTTGTCTATTTTTAAATTGTTTTCTTCATTTCCAAATCATTAATCTCAGCCCTTATCTTAATTATTTCCTTGTGTCTTGAGCTCCTAGGGTTGGACTTTTCCATTTGTTCTAATGACTTTAGGTGGGAGGATAGGTGGTTGATTTGAGACCTCTCTGTCTTTATTATGAAGGCATTTAGTGCAATGAATTTTCCCCTTTGGACCGCCTTCTTTGTGTCTCACGTGTTCTGATAGGTTGTGTCCTCATTATCATTTGTTACTAGAAAATTCTAATTTTCCTGTCTGATTTCTTGTTTGAACCATTCATTGTTCAGGAGTGAGTTGTTTAGATGCCAGTATCTGTTGAAATTTTTGGATGTTCTCTCACTCTTGATTTCTAGCTTTAATGCATTGTGGTCCGATATGATCCAGGAGATTACATTGATCTTCCTAAATTTGTTGAGGGAAGATTTATCATTTAGTACATGGTCAGTTTCAGAGAAGGTTCCATGCACCGATGAGAAGAATATATAATCTGTGTCCTTAGAGTGGAATGTCCTGTAAATATCTGTTATCCCTAGTTTGTCTATGGTGCTGTTGAGCAACTTTATTTCCCTGCTTGTCTTTTGTTTGGAAGATCTGTCTAGGGATGATAGTGGAGTGTTAAAGTCTCCTATTAAGATGGTGTTGGCAACTATATCTGGTTTGCTTTTGAATAATTTATGTTTTATGAACTGAGGATGCATTGCTTTTGGTACATACATATTTAAAATAGTGATGTCTTCTTGTTGGATCATTCCCTTGAGAAGTAGGAAGTTGCCATCATTGTCCTTTTTTATTGATTTTGGTTTAAAGTCTATTTTGTCAGCTATTAGAGTAGCATACTAGCTTTTCTATTATTCCCACATGCCTGGAAAATTGTTTTCCATCATTTTACTCTTGGTAAGTTACTGTCTTTAGTGATAAGGTGTGTTTCTTCAAGACAACAGATGGAAGGGTCCATTTTCCTGATCCACCCTGCTATCCTGTGTCTTTTTATAGGAGAGTTAAGCCCATTTACATTCAAAGTTATAACTGTGAGGTTTGCTTTAAGCCCTGCCATGTTGGAAGGATTATGGGTATTGATATCTGAGCTGTTATTGTTATCTTTGGTGTTACCTTGCTTATTCTCTGTTACTTTCCTCGGGTCAGTTGCTTGTCTCATCTGGATGGAATAAAATCATGTAGTATCTTCTGAAGGTTTGTCTTTGTGTTCACGTAGTTGTAGAGCTGGTTAATTTCATGGAATACTTTTATTTCTCCATCTATTATGATGGATAACTTTGCTGGGTACAGTAGTATAGGTTGAAATCTATTCTTCTTTAGTCCTATAATAGCTTTATTCCAAGCTCTTCTGGCTTTTAAGTTTTCTATAGAGAAGTCTGAAGTGAGTCTAATGAGTTTGCCTTTGTAAGAGATGAGTTTCCTTTGTCTCGCTGCTCTAAGTACTCTCTCTTTACCCTCGATGTTTGGCATTGTAATTAAAATATGTCTTGGAAAGATCCTCCTTTGGTCCAATTTTTTGGGGTTCTGTGTATATCTCTTAGATTTACAGGATTATCTCTTGCCAGGTAAGGAAAGTTTTCTTGAATAATTCTGTTGAAAATATTTTCTATACCCCTAGCATGGTTTTCTTCTCCATCTGGGATCCCCATGATCCTGAGATTAGGTCTTTATATGGTATCCCACATTTCTCTAGAGTGTTGTGCACTTACTCTTTTGAATTTCGTCAGATTTCTGATTTCCTTCACATTGTCCTCTGCTTTGTTTTTCACATCTGAGGTTCTGTTTTCCCAGTTATTGACTCTGTTGGTAAGAGATTCTACAGAGATTCTTGTTACTTAAATTTGGTTTTTGTTTTCTGAAACTTCTTTTAGTGTTTCCTCTATTATTCTCTTGAGGTGTGTTTTCATTTCAAGGTTTGATTTAATTATTTCTTCATGTTATTCTTGTATTAGCACATGTCTTCATTTAATTTGGATAGCTGGTTCTTGATACCTTCTGTTTGTTGGTTTGCCTTTAGTTCAATCACTGTTCTTCTTAAGTCCATTTGATTCTCCTCTATTAAATTAAACATGGTGGCAAAGCTTGTGAACTGACTTTGTACTCTTTCCAAGACCAACATTAACTTCTCTTTAGGATCTGTGCCAGTATGATCTGGGATTATTGTCATGCCATACTGGGTCTGCATCTGCTCTCTCTCTCTTTTGCTGTTGTATTATTGTTGTCTTCCCAGTTTGTACTTGTGTAATTTGGCATAGTTTCTTCAGTTGGTGTATTCTTCTTGCAATGAGATCTGCCCATTTCAATTCCACTTGGGGTGGTTGTTGGGGTGCTTTTGAGCTGTCTACACTTCTATAGTGTAGATGGGGAGGACCCTGGGATCCACGGAGAAGGTTGGGCACTCACTTGGGTTATCTATGAGTGTTTGTGTTCTCTGATCAGTGTCTGTGCTTTAATGGTGGGTCTGGGGATATTCTGCTGGGCTGCCTTTCACAGGGCTTTGTTGGAACCAGTTATGGTGTGGGGACTGGGAAGCACACTAGAGCAGGTATTGGCGACTGCAGGAACTGCAGGAACCAGCAGATGGACATAAACTGTGTTAGGCACAGGCATGCATATAATGTGGGGAACCAGGGAGCCCACGTGGAATGCGGAGCAGACCAGGGTGGGTGCTTGGAACTTGGGGTGGACTGGGCAGGCATGTGAAAGGCAGGCTGGGCTGAGGTGGGGTGTCTCAGCTGCCTCCGACAAGCACTAAAATGCAATGGTGTCTTCCTGGTGTCTGAATCTGTTGCTGGGAAGGGGCTGGAGCTTGGAGCTTGGGTGCAGTTTCTATCTGGAGCCCAGATCTCCAGTGGACAGGCAGACCTTTATTCCCCTAGGGTCATGGAGTGGCTGCTAGTCAGCCAGCTTGAACCGAACAGTATATTTAATAATTCTTTTATTTCTAGAAGACATTAGACTTTATGACTAAAATTCTTACCTATAAAATGGGTTTAAAAAGAGTTATGATACTTTCATTTAAGGTCCAAGATCTCAATACAATAATCGTTATCTTCCAATTCTCATATCAACTATGAGGCACTTTGGTTATTTTTTAGGAGAGAGGAACATGGTGGAACATGCCTGGCAATCCCTGAACACCAGAGAACCTAAAATGAGAGGATAGTAAATTTCAAGCCAGCCTGGCCTATATAGTGAGATAGTGTCTATAACAAAACAAAACAACAATAATCCCCCAATATCAACAACAAAATCATCCCAAGAAATAAAGGAGGATAAATTACATGCTTAAATGCATGTAACTAATGGTAAAAAAAACAAGCCATACAAAATACTAATAAGAGCAGTCTAACACCAGAGTTCATAATTACTAAGGGATTTCCCCTTCCATGTATTGAGCATTGAAGGTTTCCAGATGAAATATGCAAATGTAATATAGTAAATGTAGCCTAGACATAGGAGATACAAGAAAATGTTTATTTTAATTGTAAAAGTAATTTTGAACCACATAGCTGTTAGTTACTTCATGATTTGAGGATGGAAGATGATTGTGATGCAAATTTTCAGGGTGCTTATTATCTATTCCCAGAATATGTCTGTTTATTTTGGTGCACTTGGCCAACTAATATTTCCTGTGATTCGCCACTAAAAAGGTGTCTTAACAGTATCCACATTAAATGAAGCAATGGTTTGCATGTGACTTTTGCTTTTTGTCATGAGTACTAAACATGGTTAATTGGTTTGGCAATGTTGAGAGCTGGTGGTCTTTGAAGAGATTGAGCCTAATGGAAGGTCATTGTGTGTGCCTCCTTGAAGGATGAAAGGTCATCATGTGTGCCTCCTTGGAGGATGAAAGGTCAGTGTGTGTGCATCCTTGGAGGATGAAAGGTCAGTGTGTATGCCTCCATGGAGGAGACTAAGGCAGCTCTGTGGAAAGCCTGAGTTTGTTCTTATGAAAGAATTGACATCACAGACCATGTCTGGCTATTCCCTGGTCTCACTGACTATTTTGCTGATGTAATCTATAAATATAAAAATAGCAGTATTTTTCATCACACCTTTGTACTGTTTTGCCATGAGATCCTTACCAGTGCTGGACAATTACTGTTACCACCAAAATATATGAGCTAAATAAAACTGGTTCTGTAAGGTTTCCAAGCCTCAGTTATTTAATTAAGGTGATGCAAAAGTAACTAATGTATATGATATTTAGAAAAAAATTAGATGCCACAAAGAAAATATCATAGGAATCACTCAATATACCTACCATTGATAGTACTAATATATACAATCACTTTTTAAAAAAAGCCTTTGGATTGCCAATGGTTAAACTGTATAAGTTTCTCTTACCAAAATTCATTACCTAGATGACAGAACAATCTTGGGGAAGAATTTTACTTTGAACATTTTTACCTGTGAAGAAGCCTTTTTTCTGCTTATTTTTAAATATCAACATTTAAAAAAGTATAAGTTCATATATTCTTAATTGTACAATTCAAGTTTGTGGTTTCTTCACATTTTATCTCCACAGTTTCCATAAATCTCTACCATCTGTCATTGTTTAATAAAACTATTCTTTGTGTCACACTTAATAAATGTTCTCAGTGACACCATCCAATTTTAATCTAGGCTGACTGACTAGGAGTGATTATGTTGGGTGGATGCAATGTTCTCATCAGTTTGCTTTGAAGTTATCACTAGAATCAATGTCAGTGAAGCAATTAATCCTCTTTCTCATATAAATCAATGCAGTATATATTGGCAACATCAGCTCATAACCCTGTGACTCTTCTCTGTTTATGCAGAATGACTGAAGGTTTTCAGTTATGCGGCTCTATTTTATTAGTCAAACTCCAGAGATTTGCATGGTAACATTGTTTTCTATAACCCAAAACAACACACTGCTAGCTACACTTACAACTTTAATATCTTTCATCACTTCCTTGTTTTTCCTTCTGTCTCTCCCTCACTTTACCTCTCACTCTTTCCCTCCCTCACTACCTTAAATTATTTTTACATTTAGATAAAATAACTGATTTTTGTTAGTTACAATTTTTGGTTGTTGGCAACCCAAAGTGTTGAATTTGAATTAGATCCCTTGACCTATGTGAATGTGTAGGGGGTACTTGTTCCTTTTAGCCTAAATCTACAAGAGTGTTGAGGAAGGGTGGGGCTTGCTATTCATAAATTTGCCACTATACTGTGCAACTGTTCATCTGTGTGCCATGATTAGAGCATGGCTTTTTATATTTCTTTTTAGATTGAGTCAGAAAGTAGTTTGGTTGAGGGGTGACCAGGGACTGTGGATGTGATGAGATGAAACTTGCCATAGTAGCCCATACATATTCATATAAGATAGACCCATCTTGCTTGATGTCTTCAATGTCAAGCAGGTGAGTTTGTTTATGCAGAATAAATTCCTAATTCACAAAAAAGCAAACAAAAAAAGCACTATCTTAATGAAGCTCAGATTTTAATCAGTGTTATTTTTGAATATTGCATAACATCTTAGCATGAATCTACTTTTCAACTTAACAGTTTCTGAATATCATGATTTCAGGTTACAGAGTGTTGGGTGATACTGATCTCATGGTCTTAAAAGGCTTACCTGTTGTATTGACCAAACTGCATACCCCTCTGAAAAAAAAAAAAAAGGAAAAATTCACTGCACTCCTCTCTCAGGTGTTGACAGGATTCATTTCTTAGCAACTGAATGGCAGAGCACAGGCTACTTCACTGGGTTCAGAGGGTGCCTATATCTCCTTACAATGTGGGATACCTGAACATGACTTCCTGCTTCTTCAAGCCAAGGAGAAACATTTGCCTCAGTCTTTACTTCTTTTAAATATTTTTACTTGAGTAAATCAGTATCAGCCAGAATAATTTCCATGTTATTACATCAAAAAATAGACTAATTTAGGATCTTAGTAACATCTATACTAACATTTACTATTAAATTAATTTTGTTGGCTAGAAGCAATTCATAGGACTCACCCACACTCAAGGAATTGTATGGGTTGACATATCATAAATAGTAAGTTTAGAGTTGACAGCGCAGCTCTGGTTTCTGTCAGTCGTGGTTGTGGATGGTCTAGACAATAACTCAGACAAATTGTCTGTGGCTGTGTGTTTGTACAAAGGTATGTGGTTTAGTAGGAAATGGTAAGAGATCAGGAGAAAAATAAGGGTAGAAAAGGCAAAAATAGAAAACACAAAACAAAACAACAACCAAAATAAAAGACAAATTGATGGTAGAATATCAGTGAAGACTTGGAGGGCAAAGCCCACAGGATTACTGAAAAAGAGTAGTTCAGAGGGCAGGGGCCGGTAATTCAATGACATTGGACAGACATACCTCTGCTCTGTTCTAAGTAGTGCCCAGCTGAATGAGCCTTAGCAAACAGGAAAGGGGTATAAATGTGGACAGATCAGGGCTCAGAACAGAACATTTTCAATGAATTTGATTATCTGGGCTTCTATTGCAAGTACAATGACAAGATCTTAAGGAAGGTATGCAGAGAAGCATAGGAACTGACTTGCCTTAAAAATTACTTTGTTGCAAAGAGGACATACCTGAATGGGTTTGGGTGGGGCAGGGTGGAGGGTCTAGAGAGGGCACAGAGGCCAGTCTGCATGTGGGTGAGAGAAGTCACTCTCTGGAGTGACACTCTAGAGAGGTTGGGGAAAGACCTCGCAGTGGTCTTAGAGTGCAAGGGAGAAGTGTTGACGGATCACATGAGTGTGGGAAGCAAGAGTTGAGGAGGCCTCTGGGGATTTGGGTTGGGCTGAGTTATTAAAACTATGTAGTGCTATGTTACGATTCTCTAGAGTAGCAGAACCAGCAGAATGAATTGTAAAACTGGGCATTAATTGAATTAACTCACAGCAGTCCCAAAATAGCAGTCTGCAAACCTGAGAGTCAAGGAACTGGTAGATGCTCAGTTCTCCTGACTGGAGGCCTCAGCAGTCCCAATCCAGCACTGAAGGCCTACAGGCTTCCTGGGAAGCCAGTGTTCTTTAGTCCAAGTGAATAGGCTGAGGAAATTTTTTTTCCAATGCTATTAAGAGGGGCACAACAAGCACCAGCAGTCAGGCAGGCAGGGGAAGAGAGTGGTTTCCTTCCCATTTACATAGCTTTAGGTGAAGGTTTTGCAACCCTTTCCTTTCCAAGATGTGCTGACTTCCTGAGTCCCTGGATTTCCTTCCTGCACTGCCCACCCAGGAAGAAATGCCTGTTTCTAGCTCCCCAGAGCTTCCTTACATCCTGCCAATTAATGGGAAGGTCATCTTCTCATAAACTGATCCAAGTGACCCACTCAAAATTACTAAACTGGCCAAATTGACAACAAAACTTAATGAACACAAACAAGTACCATGAACTGAGAGGGAAGATTCTAGAAGGAAGACCTTGGAGTGGTGAGTTAATGCCTTGAAAGTCAATTTTAATTGGAAAGATCTGTGCCTGTCACTTTTGTATTTATATTCTGGCAAGGTTTTTAATCTTTTTTGTGTATAGATATTAATTATTACTTGCAGAGTAAGTAGATAAGCAGAGACATTTGTATTTTATTAGATTATATTTTGTGAACCAAAAATTTTCTTTTTGGTAAGGAGAGATGGTTAAGATCCTTGTCTATGAAGCCTAATGACCTGGGTTTGACTCCTAAGTACCCAGTAAAGCCAGATGCACAAGGAGTGCAATGCATCTGGAGTTCATTTGAAGAGACTGAAGGTGCTGGTGAGCCCATTTGTTCTCTCTATCTCTCTCTTGCTCTCTCTCTTTCTTTCTTTCCTAGAAAATAAATATTTTAAAAATCTTTCTTTTCTCGTTTTTGCATTGTGATGAATATATTTTAATGAACATATGATTTTTTAATAATTGTATTTATTTACTTGCAAGCAGAGAGAGATAGAATACAGAGAGAATGGTTGTGCCCGAACCTTCAGCCTCTGCAAATGGACCCCCCAGATACATGCAACAATTTGTGCATCTGACTTTATATCAATACTAGGGAATCAAATTCAGGTTGATATGCTCTACAGGCAAGCGCCTTAACATCTTAGAAATCTCCCCAGCCCCACATTTAATTTTTAACCTACTGTTTTGAAGTTTTTTTTAAAAAATTATTTATTTGCAAGCAGAGAGAGACAGACAGACTCTGAGAGAATGGGTGCACCATGGCCTATAGCCACTACAAATGATCTCCAGATGCATGCTCTACTTTGTGCATTTGGCTATAAGTGGGCATTGGGGAATTGAACCCAGGTGGTTATATTTTGCGGGCAAGTGTCTTAACCATTGAGACATGTTCAGATAATGAGAGAGAGAAAAAAAAACAAAACCGTGAACAATCAGTTTGAGAGTTGTCAAATGTTTAATCAAAGATACCTGTTAGCTGTTAACAATGTCAGGTAATAGTCCTCTGTCCATGGAACCTATTTCTAGCCATCGGTGCTCAGAATCCTTGTTCATGTGAATTGCTACTTAGTACCTGCTACTTAGTACCTGGGATGATGTCACAAATGCTATTATTCCAACTATGGCTAAACCACTTCTAAAACCACTGTGAAGGAGGTGGAAGGATTGCAGTTTGTTATTTAGTCCTATTTTGCTTATTATTTTTCACTAGGTTTTTCTTATATTCCTGGGTGCCATAATCTGTCTCAATTTGCAGATGGTCTCAGATGTAGGCATACAGATATACTCTTAGATAATCTAGGAGGAGCCAAATTATAAAACACCAGGTGATACTGATCACATACTTATTTCTACCTATAAAATGCTATGAAAAATACAAGAAAATACATGTGCAAAGGTATTTGGGACAATTCTTATTAAGAGGCATAGTAGATCATAAAAGTCAATGTAATTTCTTTTTCTCCCTCAGTTTCTCTTAAGTATTGAAATTTTCTTTGGGAAATAAATAGACACTATTTTTTCATGTTTGAAATTCAAATATTATAAAGTTTATGGGGACTTTTCTATATCATATGGTTTTGAATTTCAAAATTTGGTTATGGCTATAATTACCATCTAAATTAAAAGTAAAACATTTTATTTTGTCTTTCATAGCTATAAGTTGTTTTAACATGTTTTAAAAAATTGCTGAGTTCATTATTTCCTTTCACTTACAGATTTAGTTGAACACTACTAATCAAAAATGATTAGTAGTGTTCAACTAAATTGCACACATAAAATGATTTTTTAATTTCTATCATTTTAATATTTCAAATGCATATCCTGGCTAAATTTATTCTATTCATATTGAAAGTTGTGCTCTAAAATGAATACAAATGTCAGCTCATGTAACATTCTTAACAGAATTATACTGTAGATACTACTGCAAATCACATTTTCAAAATGAGGAAACAGATGCATTATAAAGACACATCATTTGTCCTGAATGGAAAAGAGGCTGAATTCCAAACCATACAGCCTGGCTTTGGATACTACACACTTATCATTCCTGCTGGACTGTGAATTGCAGATTACACTGTCCAGATGCTACACAGGTTGACATCAGCATTTCTTGGAGACAGAGCCTTCTCTTATACCCACCCTTACTGATTTTGTCACTGTCAATATCACAGAAGAGGTGATGTCCCTCAAATGTTTAGCCTCAAATCAGACTGTTCCCTTTAGTGGTAGGCTCATGTCTAGTCACTGAGAGCTATGCTTTGGCAAAACTATGTTTCTGGCTAGCAATAAGCACTCATATCTACTCAATGTGAAGCTTCTTTTGCTTCTGCTTTAATATAGCTCTATCACATTTCCATTGTTACCATCTTTGGTGCTTCATCTCACTTGTCATCCTGACAGGATTTAAAATCACCGTGGAAAGAAATCTCTGGAAGTCCTGGATTATGTAGAGAAATGATTCAGCCGACTGAGCACCTATCTCGAGTTTTATTCTTTTCATTTATTTATTTTTTTCAGGTAGGGTCTCACTCTCACTCTAGCCCTTGAACTGAAGTACAAAGTGTCTCAGGGTGTCCTCGAACTCATGGTGATCCTCCTACCTCTGCCTTCTGAGTGCTAGAATTAACAGTGTGCACCACCACATCTGGCCTTCTTTGATAGTACTAATCCATGTGGATCATAGTCTTTGAAACTGTTTTATACAGGAAATGCGTAAGAGTTTGAAACTCTGGGTTAGAAAATCCCTTGAATTCTATCAGCAGAGCTTAGTAGAACATTTTAGTGGGAATGTAGAACACAAGACTGCTGAGGGAAATGTATGGAGTATAGGTTTCAGATCATTATAGGAGCCATTCATGGGATATTCCAGCCATGAATATGATTGCATTTGGCCCATGTGGTGACAACTTGAGTGAGATTAAATTTAAAGGTAATGGACAAATTTGTTTTATGGAATAGTAAAAAAAAAAGAATAGGATTCTAGCTGTGGAATGACTGCTATTGACTTCTTTTATTTATATAGAGAGGGGTAGGGAGAGAGGGACAGAGAGGAAAGAGAGAAAAAGATCAACACATGGAGCAGAGAAGTGTGAACAGTGTGAAGCTTGTCAGGGAAAGGAAAGGGAACAAGTTAAAAGTTTCCCCCAAGGGGCATCCTAAAAAACATTGTAATTTTTAAAGAGAAACCTTATGTTCTATACTGAGACCATAACAAAGGTGCCCTAAGGTCATGACCTCACTCATTCAAGAATGCAGCTTGTGAGAATGCTGCAATTTTTTTTTTTTGAAAGGAGAGAAGTCTGAATAGAGAATGCCTAGAATGCCACAGAATGTGTTGTTTTCTCAGAACCCACTGCCTAGGGAAGTGTTTTCACAGATTTATCAACCACAACACATAAACTCTACTATTAACATGTTCCAATGTGGTCAGCCATATCCCAAGCTGACAACAGAACTTGTCAGTGTCATGGAGTTGGAGACATGAAAGATACAAGGAACCATGGGACATCTACCAAGGAAAGCTGAGGCTTGAAGTCGAGCAGGTCTAAGGGAGAAGTTATATGTGATACAGGCAGCAGGGATGGAGCTTGGGGCCTTTGGAGCCTAGGTGATTCTCTCACAAGCCCCAGATGGATCCTCAGCATTTGGTGTTTGTCCTGATGAGTTTGGCCTTGTTTTGTTCTGATCTTTCCTTCTATGTCCCATTCTCCCTTTTTGTATTGAGAATGCTTAATCTGCACTATTGTATGTTGGGAGTATATAATTTGGGTGTATTCTTTTTTTTAATATCCATAAGGGGTCACAGCTAAGACTGTGTCTAGGTCTCAGACTAAAATATGCTTTTAAGCCGTTGAATTATCAATGATTTATGGGGAATTTTGAAGTTGAATAGAATGCATTTTGATGGTTATCCTTTGGATCTTTGGGTGGAAGACTGAAGGTTATGACATAAAATGATGTTTTTTTGAGTATCAAGTTAACAAGGTGTAGACTTGTGACAGTTAAGTTTTGCCATTCTTTTTTTTATTGTCCATAATGAGTTACATTATTTAGTGGGCAAGCAATGAGTTGTTATCCCTGATGCTCCCCCATCCCCAATCGGTTGGATATCCTCCTCCATGGGTCGTCTGGATCAGTCCTTGTGGCAGGGGACCATGGATAGCCTAGTATTCAGCCTTAATACTCATCCACCATGGCTCAGGGAACTGAGCGGAAGAGTGGGCGGAAAGATTGTGAGAGCCGTGGTGGGGGAGATTATCCAGAGGTATGGCACCGCTCAGTGACAACATACTAGGGCCAGATGAACCTGACTGAATACTAGGCAGACTTCTTGGGGCTTTAGAAATCTCTGCTAAGCTAGGGAGAATACCATTTTAAATCTTAAGAACCTTAATGAAGAACTCATTGTGGACCACCAAGAGTCCTTCATGCATCCATGGAAGGAATCCTTGGAAGGAAATTTAGCTCCTTTTTGACAATTCTGTCTGAGTCCATATAGAATGCCACCATTATTATGCATTGTACCCTTTAGCAAAATCATATATATATATATATATATATATACATCCTTATATCCTACTTGTCTTCCAGTTTGGGAATTTCAGTAATGTTTTCTATTAACATTGTGTTTTACATCATAACTGGGCAGGAGTTTTGATAAAATATTAAACAAAATTAGCAAGCTTCTTCTCGGTGATTACATGTGCAGGAAACCAACACTCCTAATATCAGAAACTTCAATAATTATTTATTTATTCTATAAATATTAAATGTACAATGACAACAACTGTTGTAAAGCTATTTCTCAAGAAAATTGAAGTGTGCATGTTGATGAAAATTTAACTCCAAATAGAAGATTGAATGAAATATTGATCTCGCATTGTAGGAATTTCTCCTCTGGTGTTCCTTGTCACCCCAAAACTGGTTTAAAATGTTATCAGAATTTTCAAATTTTGTGTTTCCTTGAATTATTCTTTTTTCCCTTCTTTTTATCCTGATTCTCTTTCCTTTGATACACTGACTTATGGTAAAATTCAGCCTTCCTTTTCTCTGTCAATTTCTGTACAACAAAACTATGGAAAACATCTTGGCTTCAAAGGTAATACCCTGCTTCTTCTTCATACACTACATTCAGTTTCAGTGGTCAGCAGAGCTGAAAGGACAGGAAAGGGCTCTTCATTCCCAAGGGCTCCATCAGCCAGGGACTAAGTATGAAGCTTAATCACAAACATTTGAGGTATAAGGATCACTTTTTTAATTCAAACCACTATACAGTGTTTACATGTTGCTTTGAAGGGCAGTGTAGTGGTTTGATTCAGGTGTCCCCTGTAATTTATGTGTCTGAATGCTTGATCCCTAGCTGATGGCAGTGTGAGTATTGGAACCTTGTTGGAGGTGTGTTGTTGGTGTTGGACTTTTGGTTGTTATAGCCAAATTCCCCTTGCCAACTTTTGACACATACTCCTGTTGCTATTGTTCACCTGATGTTGGCCAGGAACTGATGTTCAGCTTCTGCTCATGCTATTGTTTTCTCTGCCATCATGGAGTTTCCCCCTCGAGTTCATAAGCCAAAATAAATGCTTTTTTCCACAAGCTTCTTTTAGTTGTGTCCTTTCTGTCAGTGATGAGAAGTTAAGCGCAACAGGTGTTGGGAGGCCAGGGACCCCTGGCCTTCTATGGATTAGCCCAAGTCTCACCAACCAGCAGGATAAAGGGCTCAATTGGGGAGAGGTGAGGTGTACAGTCGGACAAACACACATGACCAGGAGATATGTCTGCAAATCTCATCTCACTCCAGCATCCAAAACCCTTTTATAACCCGAGGTTGCATTGTTCAGCCTATTTCCCTCATTTAATAAGATTCAAAACTTTTGGCAGGAGCCAACAGCAGAGTACATCAGAGCAAAGAATCAACAAACAGGATCAAGGCTTATCAGCTACTACTTCTGCCTCCTGGGATTAAAGGCATGTTGGGATTAAAGGCATGTGCCACCACGCCCGGCTTTATTCCATATTCTAAAACTTAGCTTAATGTTACTCAGTTAGGCTGGGGCCCAACAAACAGGCAGTAAAATCATTTGCTAAAGGATACATATGAATTTATGAACATTAATAATCTAGCATAGTTGGTTTTCTAATACTTGGGTTTATATCACAATGATGATGATCACGCTGTTGTTGTTATGGAACACAGCCTGACCACACAGTGAATACAATGACTACAAAACACCCAATTTTTTTTCATGATACATGTACTGGTTTTCAATTCATATTCTTTTGTCTCCAGGTGAAACTAATATGACCACATTTATAGATATTCACTGTATACTAAAGTTTTATTGATCTATTCCAGTATCCAGTATCATTCAAATTTCAAATAATGTTATAAAACTAGAGTTTATGTTGATCACTAGTAGTGACATTCATTTTAATTGACATTTTCCTCTTTCTATATATAGATAAATAGATAAATAGGTCTTCATAATTTTATTTTTTCATGGTAATTGATGAAAACTAAATTAAATATTTTATGAAGGATAATGGGCTGGAGAGATTGCTCAATGGTTAATTTCTTCTACCTTCCTTGCACAAACAAATTTCAAAAGCCTATAGATCATATGATCAAGTTGATCACAGCAATAGTTCAATCTAGCACCTCCTGGCCAACATCAGGTGGACAGCAGCAGCAGGAGTGTGTACCAAAAGCTAGCAAGGGGAAGCTAATTATAACACCCAAAAGCGCCCCCCCACATCAAGACACCTCCAACAAGGTTTGAATACCCAAACTACCATCAGCTTGGGATCAAGTATTCAGTTTTCTGTAACAGTTACTTTTTCCTTGCTATAAACAAATACCTAACCAGCTGCAAGTTGACTTAAGAAGCATGTGGTTTGTTTTTGACTTACCATAGTTTTGAGGGGAGCTTTCATGGGGGTGGGGAAGCTATGGCAGGAACTGAGAGTCGCTTGTCATATCTTCAGGAAGGAAACAGAGTAAGAACAGGAACTAAGGACAAGTTCAAAAGCTGAAGCCCCACCCTGGTGATCCATTTCCATGAGCAAAGCTCCAAATTCTTAATAGTTTCACATTTTCAAACAGCAACATTAACTGAAGACAAAGTATTCAAGCACATGGCATTTTACATTCAAACCACAACAATGGTATACACATAATTTCTCTAGTCTACACTATTAGGTACATGATTTCTGAATTTTAGGAAATATACCTCTTTACTTTTTAGAGGTTTCTAGTTACTTACCAGAGTATAAATTTCCCCCACCAGCATTGTTATCATCACATTTCTTATGAATTATCCACCTGGAATATTAAATAATTTATCATTTTACTCCTATTACCACTATAGGTTACTACTGAGGTGAATCATTATTGAATGTTTATTGGGCATTTGTGTTTTCTTTCCTATGTTACTTTTTTTTGATATCTTTTTCCTTTATATTTCTTTCAGTTGTTTTCTTCTTGATTTACAAAAGTTCTTTAGGTGACAATAACACTATTCCATTTTGCCTATTTTTTAAGTATTGTGCCCAATTTGTATTTTATCTCATGGTTTCTGAATTAAATTCAAATATATTATAATGTCAAAGAATAATGTCACATAATACAATATTGTCTTATACTTAAGGGTGACTACTAAGCCATCCTTATTATTATTTGACTATTATATTATATTATTATTTGACTATTACTAGTCAAATAACCTAAACATTTCCCATATCGTGCTAGATATACCCAGTTACCATTTCTCCTAAAACTACCAGTACAAGTTTATGTAACTTTGAGCAGATTTATAAATACAAGCCATAGAAGTATATATGAATATATAATTTGAAGATCAACTGCATAATATTAGCTTCTTTATGAAGGTATATATCTGAGTATTTAATATGAAGATGATGATTTCTACTTTTATATAGAAGAGGGTTTACACACTTAAAATGCATCAAAAATTAATCTAATCCTCTGCATATAAATTTCTATGAAGTTCAAAAACATCTCCTGTGTTCACTGAATACATGCCTCTTCTTTTAAACAGGACAAATATTAGTCATTAGCTACTTAGAGGTGAATATAAATAATTTCACCCCAGGCCACATTTCTATCTCAAATGATTGTACCTTCCTATAATGTAAAGAGAATTTTTTTAATAGAATACATTATATAGCTACTTGAATACATTATATAGCTACTTGAGATGTCTTATTATTGTTACAAATCCTCCCCAGTATTCCTCTTCAAAGTTTCCCAGGGCTGGAGAGATTGCTCAGTGGTTAAGGCACTTGCCTCTATTGCCTAAGGCCCTGGGTTCAATTCCTCAGGACCCACAAAGCCAGACCCACAAGGTGGTGGCCCTGGTGTATTCTCTCTCTCTCTCTCTCTCTCTCTCTCTCTCTCTCTCTCTCTCTCTCTCTCTCTC
>PVHP010028396.1:0-23161 GCA_004024765.1 Zapus hudsonius | reverse complement strand
GGGGGGCACACATTCAGTTCATAGCATGTGTGTATGTATATGCATGTATCTGTGTGTGTGTGTGTGTGTGTGTGTGTCCTGTATAAATACAATGTTTTAGACTTGCACCTGCTGTTGAGGGACATGTACTCCTCAGGCACAAAGACCCATGGTTCTAGCATATTCTCCACCAATTTTCTGGACACTCAATTCTATATCTGTTTCATGCCAGGACCACATAGCTTGATTACTGTAAATGTAAGTTTTGAAGTCAAGACGTAAGAGTCTTGCAACTTTGCTTCTCATTTATAAGATTCTTTTGGTTATTCTGAGTCTCTTGCTTGGTCCATTGGAAAATTCAGATTATTTTGTCAATTTCTACAAAGAAGTCAGGTGGAATTCTGAACTGGGTTTCATTCAGTCTACAGACCATGTTGGGGATTTTGCCATTTTAACATTATTAAGTCTTTCAGCTCAAGAATGTGCAATGTTTTCTGTTTATTTAGATTTTCTAAAATTTCAGCAATGATTTGTAACTTTTGGAATATATATTTTGCATTTCCTAATTTAAATTTATTCGTGTTTTATTCATTTGTGTGATTTTATAAATGAAATTGCTTTCTTAATTTTATTTTCAGGGGTGCAAATGTTTAATTTTGTGCAATGATTTTTATATTTTCTAACATTGAATATTTGTTTGTTGGTTGAAAGCAGTTGTGTTTCACATTATTTTATACACCTCTCATGAATCTTAAAAAAATATTTATTTATTTATTTATTTATTTATTTATTTATTTATTTGAGCAAGAGAAAGAGAAAAGAGAATGGGCACACCAGGACCTCCAGCCACTGTAAACAAACTCAAGACACATGCACCACCCTGTGCGTCTTCATTATATGGATACTGGGGAAATGAACTCAGGTACCTCTGCCTTAACCATTAAGCCATCTCTCCAGCCCTCATGCATTTTTTAATTGCCAAAATGTTTTTTACATATTGCGGATACTCACATTTACGAGATATTTTTCCATTTTATGGAATATCTATTTTACTTTCTTGATTGTGCCCTTTAAAGCACAATGATTTCAATTTGATAAAATACAAATTTTCAATTGTTGTTCAAGATTTTTTAGACCAGTGCTTTTTATTTTATTTTTATTCAACAATAAGCAAACAGAAGCAACACAACAATAAACTACTCTAGATTAAATTAGGTTTTCTTACATTAGTAAGGAATGTCAATTTAGCAGGTGTCGTTTTCTCCTCCGTGGGCGCCATGGGCGGTGGGAAAATGGAGAGAAGCTGGGGTGAGAACTGGGAGGGGGGGGAGCTGTCGGCTGTCCGGTGTCTCAGGGCTGGGGCCCACAGAGCTGGGGGGATGACGCAGGGGGTCCTGCGGGACACAGAGTTGAGCAGATGCATATAGTATATCCACATGGTTCTTTATTCAATTGGGGGACTTACACTTTATAGGAAAAAGGGGCTCCGGGGCATGGGAAAGGGAAAGGGAAAAGGAGATTGGTTGATGGGGGTGGGGAGTTGGCAGCCTGCACAGGGATAGGTGGGTGGGACAGGTGGGTGGGGACAACCTGAGAACACCTCATTTGGGGGCCATGAGTGGCCGGAAATACATGATGCTAGCCGCAGTCTGGTCAGTGGGGATGGGCACAAGGAAGTTTTGCTGATACCCAATGCCAGTCCTGCTGAGATGGGAATGCTGGTTTCGGTGGCCAGCCCATGGGGGTGGGAGTTAGGGTAGGTGGAGCTGGGAAAGGCCTACCGAGTTGCTGGGGTTTCACCTCCTCATACACCTTTAACCCTTTATTCTCCGTGCCCTCAGTAGCAAAGCCAACAGTTAGTGCCCAACAAGCAGGCACTAATTAAAAATTTGCCTGAGTAACAACACACTGGGTCATTAGAACCCGGCTGAAGACTGGGCTATCCATGGTCCCCTACCACAAAGACTGATACAGACGGCCCACGGAGGAGGATATCCAGCTGACTGGGGAAGGGGAAGGGGGGCAACGGGGAATTGGGGATAACAACTCATGGTTGGTCCACTAAACAATGTAACTCATTATGAACAATAAAGAAAAAAAAGTTTAAAAAAATTTCCCTAGAGCCAGTTTGCTGTGGCAGTGCTGGATGGTCAGGCCTCAGCATAGTGGAGTTGCCCTTCCTGACCTTTTGCTTTGTTCAGTTCAGTCTTCTAAAGAGTGGAAGGATAGTGGTACCTATTCATCCACTGGAGCTGCACCATGTTGGGTTTAGGTGAGATATGAGCCTCTGGTTGTCTCAGTTGGAGACAGCACCCTGTAAGTACATCTCAGAAGATATTTGCATCATGCCATCTCTATATTCAGCAGGAAAGGCACAGACAGCAAAGCCTGTCTCCTTTTTGTTAAAAGATGCTATGCTTTCTTTAAATTATTTTTAACATCTTTAGTGTCAATAATTAGATATATGAGCAAATCCTTTGGTGGTACCCCATTTCCCTCCTCCCTGTCCCCAACCCACTGATGGGCCTTCATATGTGGGCATACTGGATCAGTCCATGGGGTAGATGTTATGAATTGCACAAGAGAAAGTAAGTTGTTTCTTTTTCTCTCTCTCCTTTGTGTGTTGTTACTGGTGGGGACAATATCTCTGGATATTCTTCCCCACCATGGCTCTGACAATCTTTCCTATTCTGCTCAATTCCCTGAGTCATGGTGGATGAGTCTGCTTTATTGATGAGCTCCTCAGTGTCTTTGGATTTCTGCTTTGGATTGTAAAACACACTATACTTTTTGATATTCTGTTCTCTTCCTGTAGACCTGGTCTTTTTTTCCTGGATTTTTGTTTCTTTACATTCTGAGTTACTATTCTTATTTTATTTTTAAAAATATTTTACTTAGGGCTAGAGAGATTGCTCAGCGGTTAAGGCACTTGCCTCCAGTGCCTAAGGCCCCCAGTTCAATTCCCCAGTACTCACATAAGCCAGACCCACAAGGTGATGGCCCTGGTGCGCTCTCTCTCTCTCTCTCTCAAATAAATAATAAATAAATAAAATATTTTTCTAAATATTTTATTTATTCATTTTCAAGCAGAGATGCAGAGAGAGATACAGGGAGAGAGAGAGAGAGAGAGAGAGAGAGAGAGAGAGAGAGAGAGAGAGAGAATGGGTGCACCAGGGCCTTTAGCCACTGCATACAACCTCCAATGTGCCACCCAGTCCTCATAATTGGGCTGCAAGGGCTCTTAATCACTGAGCCATCTCACTCAGACCCTTTTAAATTTTTAAATATTTTTTATTTTGAAAATCTTTAGTATCCACAGTACCAGGTTTCACTATGGCTGGACAAAGTATTAAAAAAGAAGCACTTAGTATATCACTTGATGGCTGTACATATTTCTCTGTCCTCCCTACTTCATGTAATGATTATAGTCAGTTATCCCTCTGAAGATGTGACTACCTATTTATTACTTCTGTATGGTTTGTGGACACAAGGCATATGAAGTGTACAGGTGATATTTCAAGTTTAAAATAAAGTGAGACACTAGTTTTTTCTCTAGGGAAAGCCATTTTTGACTGGAGACTAGAAATCCTCTCTCAGCAGAGCCCAGGGTACTAGGCTACTAGATACAAATCTCCTTAGGTAGGTCACTTGGAATAATAACAAACGTGGTCACCACATTTATACACTTCATTTCCCAGACATGTAATATTCCAGTGTGTGTGTGTGTGTGTGTGTGTGTGTGTGTGTGTGTGTGCGTGTGTGTGTGTGTTGTTGTTGTTGTTGTTTCTACATGTTTATGTGTATCTGAGCATGTGGAAGCCAGAGATTGACACTGGGTGTCTTCTTTTTTTTAAAAAATATTTTATTTATTCATTTTCAAGCAGAGAGAGAAAAAGAGAGAGAAAGAGAGAGAGAGAGAGAGAGAGAGAGAGAGAGAGAGAGAGAGAGAGAGAGAGAGAGAGAGAGAACGCACCAGGGCCACCACCTTGTGGGTCTGGCTTATGTGGATCCTGGAATTGAACCCAGTATCCCTTTTGAGACACATAATCATCTGAAGGTTTATTCTCACTGTGCTGTAGTTTGAATGTTCCCCCAATAGACTCAGTAGTTTTAATAAAACCTGGTCCCGACCACCTGGCTGGATGAGGTGTCATTGGGGGTGGATATGATTTCTAGCCCAAATGTATGAAGATTGCTTGAGCTTTGCCAGGGGTTCCTGCTCTTTGTGGCCAGAGTGTGCTTGCTTTTGGTGGTGCTGGTGGTACTCTCTGCTGGGACCTGTGAAAGGGAGCCAGCTTTTTTTTCCCAGCCATTATGGAACTTTCACTGGATCTGTAAGCTTCAAATAAATCCCATTCCTACCATAAACTGTCTGGTTTGGAAGTCCAATCCAACAACATGAAGCTGACTAAAGCAAACACACTGTGTAGACTAATTCCTAAAAGGTTATTTCTAGCTCTAAGCCAATGCTCTTCCCAACAGGACTTCAGAAGAGGCTCGACAGTCGTCCTAATGACCTATTAAGCAGGCAGCCTCTGGGTGATATAGATATATGTCATTTGACTAGTGTCCTATATACATATGTGTATTTCTATATGTCCAGGATTTAAAGCAAGTGTCCTCTAATGACATGTTTTCTTGTAATTTTGTGCCAGTGAACAAATAAAGATAATGACTGAATCCCTATAGGTAATCAATGATGCAAAATATTTATGCACTCCTCTCAAAAGATATATTGGCTTTTTTTTGTGTGTGTGCGTCCTTGTGTGTTTGTGCATGTTTCTGTAGGGAAGTACATGTGTGCAGGGGCATGTGCACTTGTGTGCACATATATGTGAGGTCAGAGGATAATTTTGGATATGGTTACTCAGGGTTCACCCTTATTTTGAGATGGGTTCTCTTACTATCTCACTAATAGGTCAAACTCCTTGACCAGCCTGTCTTTGCCTCCCTAGTGCTGCGATTATACTACACACAATCACACCTGGCTTTCTAAAGTGTGTGAATCTGTGTGTAGGACTGGGAAAATAGCTCAGTGGTAAAAGGAACTTTCTTTCAAAGTCTGCTAGCCCAGGTTCAATTCCCTTCCAAAATTTTGAGATATTTATATTTTCAATTTTTAAAATATTTTTATTTAGGTATTTGTGATTTGGGGAGAGAGATACAGAGACAAACAGACAGACACAGTGAGTATGTGTGCACTAGGGCCTCTTACCTCTGCAAGAGAACAACAGAGGCATGCACCACTTTGTGCATCTGGCTTTATATGGGTACTGGGGAATTGAACTCAGTTTTTTAGGCTTTGCAGACATGATGGGCCCAGCAACCCATCAAGACAGATTCATAAAGACATAGTCATTTATAATCTACACAAATGGCTCACATTTCCAACAAGAGATGTTCAAGCATATAGAAATGCCCATTTTCATACCTATGTATGAGTTCAAAAGATCTCTAAAAGAATAGATAAAGTTATTTTAGCAATCAGTTTGGAATAGGGATACTTCTCCCATCTGTGGGAAATTGGAATGGGTTTCTCCTTTAAAATTGATTTTTCCATTTATATTATTTCCCCATCATGTAATAAATTCTGCTTGTGCTCAAACACATTCACTGTTATCACTAAAGCCTTCAAACTGTATTTGAATTTATCAAACTAATATTTGATCATGTTGACTTGTAAAATAATTTTCACATGTTGGCAATATCTCTTTAAGGGTACACTATCTGGTTAATATTAGTTATAATAGCATTTTCTATATTTTGGCCAACTAAAGCATGGAATTTCTCTTTAATTATTAGTTTGGACACATTTTTTATTTTTATCAAATCAAAACTACCAATTATTTGCTTACTCTTTCCTTTATTTACTAAGCTTATTTTTCTTATTGCTTTACAAGGAAATATTTTCTCATGGTTCAAAGGGTAACAAAACTATGAACACAGTACTCATTGTTACCAGTTTCTTGTCACTTTTGAAAACAGCTATTGCTGTGTTTTTAATATGAATTGTCCCCCACAGACTAATTTAATCAATGTTTGGCACTCCAGTTAGTGGCACTAGGTTGGTAGGCAGTAGAAACTTATGGAGTCAGAGCCTAGCTGGAGGAAGTACGTCACTAAGAGAATGGTCTTGAAGATTATTGCTGGTGCCCTGTCCCCTTCAATCTGCCTCCTGTCATAAGGTAAAGAGCCTCCTCCACCACACACTTCCACCTCCAAGATGTTCTGTCCAAGCTCATGGAGACAAGCAACCATGGACAGAACCCTCGGAAACTGTCACTGAAAATTAACCTTTCTTCCTTTAACTTGTTTGTGACAAGTATTCTGTCACAGAAAAAAATAAAACTAAGACAAAAAGAATATATTATTTAATACTTTTACTTCAGTAGGGAGAATTGAGTATTTACCTCATTTAACAATTTCTAGATAGCACTGCAGACCACTGGTGAATTTCAAGGAAATCCTGAGAGGTGTAATAGTGTCCAAAACTTTATTCTCTTTTTTTGTTTTAAGTTTTTCGAGGTAGGGTCTCACTCTAGTCCAGGCTGACCTAGAATTCACTCTGTAGTCTCAAGGTGGCTTTGAACTCACAGTGATCCTCCTACCTCTGCCTCCCGAGTGCTGGGATTAAAGGCGTGCGCCACCACACCCGGCTCAAAACTTTATTATTTAATTAAAGAAATAATACAATACATATTATTTTGCAAATATATAATTTAGCTAGAACAGCCTATCCTTTTTCCTATGGTAATAAGGTAAAAGCTTACTAAAATTGGTATATATATATATATATATATATATATATATATGGATACAATTTTTATTTTTATTGAATTTTTGGCACCATAATTTAAATAATCACTTGGAAATGTTCTTAAACCTGACAGTCTTTAGTTTTAATTGTGTACTTTTCAAAAATGTGGCTTTTCAAGCTTAGGATCAGGCATATAAGCAATAGACTAAACAGAATAAATATGAAGACATTTTCTTTTGGGAACTCAGCTACCTTTGTGTCCTTAATAACATTTAATATTACAGAATGCCCAAGGCACAACAGTAACTGTCATTAAAAGAAATAACCCCTGGGGAGCCCCTATCTCTTAACCTTGCTCCAGATTCATAATCAATCCCAATTTGCAGCAACTTAAGCAACCTTAGTTCCACTTTTGCCCCCTCTTCAAAGAAAAAAATAGATATAATTTTACTTTTTGAGGTAGGGTCTTGTTCTAGCCAAGGCTGACCTGGAATTCACTATGTAGTGTCAGGCTGGCCTCGAACTCAGAAAAATATATTTCAGATGAGAACGGGTGCGTTCAGGGTGGTATGGCCGTAGACAGAAAAATATATTTCAAAAAGGCCTGCCTACTCTTAATCTGCCTATTGGCCTGAATCACACATCTGTTTTTAGTCAAGTAAAAAATCACAAATATACATAAAGAGACATTTGACTGATGAGGACATATTGATGCTAAGCAGACACATGAAAAGATATTCAGTACCACTTAGCTGGGCATAGTGGTGCACTTGATTTATTGAGCATTCAGGAGGCTGAGGCAAGAGGATCCTGGGCTTCAAACCCTTTTGTCAAGGAGCCTTTTCCCTTGTCGTTGGGACATAGGGCTGCTTCTTTGATTCCCTCCTTATCTCATTTCCTAAGGTGCATGGGGAATGGGGAAGCCATTGCTCACTAAGGACACTGATGACCTTTTCAGGGGAAAGGCTCAGAAGACTGCCCCTTCCTACACCCCTAGCCCCCTACCCCCACCCCTGTAACTTCCAGAAGCTCCGTCTAGGGAGGGCCTGCACTCCAGTCTGCCAAGGAGACGCCTGGCATTCCCTTGGCCCTCTTGTGCTCTGCTTCCTCCGCAGCTTGAGCCCACTGCCACCCCAGAGCCGCTCGTGCTCAGGCTCTGGGGGGGGGGGTCACTGCTACAGCACAGCGTAGCTTGGGCGGTGCCCACCAAGGCCGCTGGGCTCTTGCAAGGCGGCTTGTGCCCTCAGGACCTGATGGCCGCGATGCCCGCCGCCCCTTTCAGCAGGATACAGGCTCCAAGTGAGGACGGCCTCTGACCTCCATTCTCTGCTTTGCGCCGTGCTGCTCTCTCTCCCTGCAAATAAATAAATAGAATTATTTTAAAAGAAACTTTGGTCCTCTGAATCAGATTCCAATGCCTGTGCCACTTCATATTATCACCTCATAATGTATAGTGTTTTCTCCCTCCACGTTGTACTATGAGTTACCTTGGACCTTTGTAGGCTGTACTATGATTTACACTGGCACTCATTTATGGAATAGAATATATCACACAGAAATTAACTCTGAGAAAACTGTGTGATATATTCTATTCCATAAATATTTCTGCATCTTACATACAATGAATTCAGCTGTAGTGAAATCTGTCTGGATGGTTGAATATTGAGAAAAAAATCCCAAGAAAATATATTTAATGTTTTCCTGGCTTCAATTAAAAGTACTCATGGAACTTAGATTTCTTACAAAACTATTAGGTTTCTTTTCATCTATAGCCTATTTCTTTCTTTTTTTAAAAAATATTTTATTTATTCATTTTCAAGGAGAGAGAGAGGGGGAGAGAGAGAAAAAGAGAGATTGAGTGTAAGCGCACCAGGGCCACCGCCTTGTGGTTCTGGCTTATGTGGGTCCTGGGGAATTGAACCCAGGGCCTTAGGCACTGGAGGCAAGTGCCTTAACCGCTGAGCCATCTCTCCAGCCCTATAGCCTATTTCTTTTTATTACAATTATTTTTACCTTTCTAGCATCAGTCATTGTCAAATTAGCCTGTATGAATTTAGCATTGCTTTGCTTTCCTACTTTCCTACCTCTCAGCTCAAATATTTCTCAGATATCTCTGACCCCATAGAGCATTTCAGAAATTTCTCAAGAAAACTTCAGGTATTCCATTATTCCTCATTCTTACTTTTCTCAGACATCATTCTAGTCCCTAACATTACAAATGTATTACTATCTGATCTCCTTTCCTACCCGCCCTTCCCGCTTTACACTAATACTCTTTCTTTTTTTGCTTATGTGTATAAGTGTGTAATGTGGTGTGTGTGGGGGGTGTATACATATGCATGCATCCCTACAGTGTCTCATGTTCTCACAGGCCCAAGGGTGAGCTCACCTGCAGTGACCAAGGTATGACATGAGGTTTCTACTCCATCACTCATGTGCATATTCTTACATGATCCAGATTATTTTACTGATCATGGGCTTACAATTTTTTTTCCATCAAGTTCCCATGACTCTCTTGTCTCTGCTCTACTACAGAACGGGGTTTGCTGATGCACATGGTCACACCCAGCTGTTTGTATACTTGGGAATCAAACTCTACCAGTCTCTCAGGCCTCTTCAGGCTCTCATCCTTGCATAGGAAATGCTCTTAAGCACTCAGCCATTTCTCCACCCCTAATATTCTTTCATTATGAGCACATTAGATTCATTGATGACCATCAGAAAGCATCCAGGTCAACTTCCTCTCATTTTCTTTTTCTGTTTAGACCCTTTCATAATTCATTTTACTCTTATAGCAAAATACTTGACACTAATAATTTATAAAGAATGGAAAAAATTCTCATAGTCATAGAACCTGGAAGTCCAAGACCAAGGTGCAGGTATATTTGGCATCTAGTGAGGACCTACTCTCCATTTCTTTTCTTTCTTTCTTTCTTTCTCTTTCTTTCTTTCTTTCTTTCTTTCTTTCTTTCTTTCTTTCTTTCTTTCTTTCTTTCTTTCTTTCTATTTTTTCTTTCTTCTTTCTCTCTCTCTCTTTCTTTTTGTTTTTGGAGTAGAGTTGGGGTTTATTAGAAAACATCTTCATTTATTTTTGCATGTGTGTGTTTAGTATGTGTGGTGTATGCATGTGTGTGTATTGATGTAAACATGCACAGAATCTGGAGGAGAAACCTGGGTGTGCTTCCTCTGTTACATCCACTTGTTTCTTGGAGAGTGAGTCTCTCACTGAACCCATCACTGCTGTTCTCTGGTCAGACTGGCTAACTAGAGAACCTCAGAGATTCTCCAGTCTCTGCTCCCTATGGGACTGGGGTTACAGGCATGTGTGGTCAACCCCAGCTTTTTACATGAATGTAGGGAATTGAATCACTGAGCAAATCAAGGGCCTTCTCTCCATTTCTAAGATAGTGCCTTAGATGCTGCATCTTGAAAAGGGACAAACATTCTACCTCATATGACCACAGTGCTCAGTAATACCACTTCCATAAGTCCTGTTTATGGTGACATTAATACATTTGTGAGGGTAGGGTTCTATTATACTGTGTACTTGTTAAGGTTTAACCTCATTCTCCTTTTTCATATCCTCTGTTATAAACTCCCAGCAGCATCCAGATGACATGTTCGTGTATGGCTGCTTTTCCTCTATCCCTGACTACCTCTTCCTTATGGAGCTTCTCCTAGACAGCTTTTTTTTTTTTTGCTTGTGCATAAGTGTATAGTGTGCATGTTCCTATGTGTATGGATACACATGTAGGGGAAAGGACACAAACACATGTTTGTGTACATATGGAAGTCAAAAGTAGACATTGAGTGTCTTGCTTAATTGCTATCTTTCATTGAACCCAGAGCTCATGGATTTGGGCAAACAAGCCAGCCAGCAAGTCTGAGGATCCTCATGTCTCTGCTTCTCCAGTATTGGAATTATAAACATGTGCCAACATACTCATTTTTTATGTTGGAGATCCAAACTAGGATCCACTTTTCAATGAAAACCATCTCCTTATCTCCTTTATAGACATTTTGTAGTCTGGACACAAATCATCTTACCTGTTTTTTCTTTCCCTAGAATGTGCACCCACTCCCCTTTTTCTGTCTTACCAAATGAGAACTTCTTTTATACAAAAATATATCTTTCTTTGTTTCTTTCTTTCTTTGTTTCTTTGTCTTTCTTTCTTTCTTTCTTTGTTTCTTTGTCTTTCTTTGTTTCTTTGCTTCTTTCTTTCTTTCTTTCTTTCTTTCTTTCTTTCTTTCTTTCTTTCTTTCTTTCTTTCTTTCTTTCTTTCTTTCTTTCTTTCTTTCTTTCTTTCTTTCTTTCTTTCTTTCTTTGTAAGCAGAGAGAGAGAGAAGACAGACAGAGAGAATGGGCACACTAGGGCCTCCAGATGCTGCAAAAAGACTCTAGATGCATTTACCACTTGGTGCATCTGGCTTTATGTGGGTACTAGGGACTCAAACTAGGGATGTTAGGCTTTGCAGGGCAGTGTCTAAAATTCTGGGCCATCTCTCCAGCCCTCAAATGAGTACTTCTATGGCCATATTGAGATATGATTTTAACATAGTTATTGATCTAACTGAAAGCATGAGGAATGGGAATAATTTTTTTTTTGAGGGGGAAAAGGGCTGTCTATCATGTTAGGCATAGGACTGCATTTTATCTTCAAACATGATAGCGACATAGTAATTATTTAGGAGGAGCTTATTGCATTGTATTGTGATTTGAAAATTAAATATCTGTATATGTTCATGTGTTAAAGCCTGGAAGTGCTATTTTGGGAGGTTCTGGAAACTTTAGGAGGTGAGATGTAGCTGGAGAAAGTAAATCACTGGGAGAGTTCTTGGTAGTGTAACATGCCCATGACCCCTTTCTGTCTTTCTGCTTTCTGTTTACCATGAGGTGAACAGGCTGTTACTTCTCAAGTTTCTGTGTTCATAACATTCTCTCTTACCATGGGATAAGATTTAACAGAACCAAGGACTATGAATCAACATCTCTGAAACCATGAGCAAAATGAACATTTTCTTACTTCATTTGTTTTGTTCATATATTTGGTCACAGAGACAAATCAAGTACAGTTTGTTACATTTAGTGATGAATGAATCAATGAATACATAAATAATATACAGTTAAATTTAGTCATTAGATAATATTTTCCACATAAGTTTATTTCATATATCATATATGGCATACCTATACTAGTAGCTCTTATATTAAGTACAAATTTAACCAAGTATTTTTAGAGTTTAGAAGGTTCAGAGTAGGTAAGATTAAGAGCAAGTGATGAAATCCCCTTTTTAGGCTAGCAAGGGTATCTTCTGACTTCCCTATTTTGCCTTAAGTTGCTCATTTTCTCAGCTTTTCATTTTCTTTCTCTAATGAAGCAATCCAGTCAGTAGATTCCATATCATTACAGTTTCCTTAAATCCTCTCAGTTGCTTTCATCTTATTTAGAAATATTAGGAATGAGGAAAAATGTAAGGAAGGAAACAATAAGTGAATGTTTCTGCTATGTTTGCCTTTTTCTAGCGTGTTTACAGTGTCCAAATCTTGTCCTCCAGGAGTTATTCTCACTTTTACAAGTGTGTTTTTCTGTCTTCACACTTTCTGAGATCTGCTTTCTCTAGATTATTTACTATTTTATGACTCCCTGACTTTTCTTTTCCCCCTTATTCACAGTTTCTCACCTGGTCAGTTTGATTGTTGAAATGATATTTTGTATATACGTTGTTCTTCTGGAGAAAAATAGGAGCTGGATAGCTCTGAATTCCTCAAAGACTTGGTTTATCCTTTTTAAAAAATATTTTTATTTGTAAGCAGAGAGAGAAATAGAAGAGAGGCAGAGAGAATGGGCATGTCAGGGGCTCCAGCCACTGAAATAGAACTCTAGATACATACACCCCTTTGTGCATCTGGCTTTATGTGGGTACTGGTGAATCAAACCTGGGTCCTTAGGCTTTGCAGGCAAGTGCCTTAACTTCAGAGCCATCTCTCTTGTCCACAGCCCTTTATTTTTTGATGATTCTGTGTGGATTTCTTCACTTACATGTAACTCAGATTCTGTATTGACTTCTTATATTTTAATTGCTTTTAAACCTATTATCCTACTTTGATCAAGGAATGATTTTGGTACTCACAGGATGCCAGTATATGATACAACCCCCAATTAAGGTGGATGGATGGTCCAGACCAATATGCCCAGTTGAAGTTGGGGAAAGCTTACTCCTAAAACCATGGACTCTGGCTTGTGAATCCCAAGGACGAAATTGGTTTCCCCCTCTCCCACCTGCTCAGTTAGCAGTTAGCCAGGAAGATCCATCCCCAAATCAGTGTAGGCCATTGCCAAGTACTTGGTTACCCAACTGAGCTCAGTCGTACCACCCTATTTTTGAAGACACTACAGACTGCCATCCCAGGACACCAAGAGACTACATGTGAAGAGAGGAAAGCCAGACCTCTCCTGATAAACCCTCATGGCTCTAGAAAGGGCCATGGGGACTACTACCTGACAATGGTCACCAACAGCATGAATAAGCAGTAGAATCAGCAAACTGTGCAACCCACCAGACGGACAAGAAGTACACACTTGTGCAATAGTAGCACTCAGCTCTTGTGAGTAACCAACTGCCCACTGATTAGACATTAGGTCTTCCTAGTGGGAGAGATCATATCAGGTACTGGGAACCAAGCCAGTGCCCCACAGTCAGGAAGTTCACACCTCCCCCAGAAGCACCCATAGTTGTCTCTGAATGAGTGGATATCCTTACCAAAATGTCCCTCAAAATTTTATGCACAAACCCCTTAATCAAAGCTGCTCTTACCCTTGGTTTTAAAAACTATTGTACAGATGGCAGAGAATGCTGGGGAGATCCCCACTTTGTGCATCTGTCTTTATGTGGATACTGGGGTTGAACTCGGGCCATTAAGTTTTGCAGGCAAGCACCTTAACCACTGAGTCTTCTCTCTAGCCCATTGTCCTACATATTTTAGTATTGTCTTTCATACACACTTGCAGAATTTATTATTTATAAAATCAAATTTGATCTTAATAGATTCATCACACAATCCCAGAAGTGGGGATAATTTTGGATACTGCATATGCATTTAAATGTTTTGACTTGTATGTACTCTTACTTCTAACAGATAAATGCAGACATCAGGAACAGAATAGATGTCAGAGTTGGCCTCCAGATCAGTATCAGTATCTTCAACCAGAACGTTAAGTATGTTTTCTGGATATCACAGTATTTATTTAATTTTTTTTGCAAAAGACTTTCTGTACTGAAAATCTCTGAAAATTATTTTTTTTTTAGGATAAGCCACTGGTGACTTCCTTGAAACTGTAATCAATACTAAAACTTTGTCCTCATTCCACTCAAAATGCTATCCAATTAAAATGTTTAAAATGATTTTAATTTTTAAAATTTGCATGTTCTGTACCCTCTAGCTTGAATATATATATTTTTTGAAATGATCACAATAATTTTTCACCTTAGTGAATATTCTTACAATATACAGTTTTGAATTTCTCCAACAGATTCAAACACAAAATAGATATCTGCAAAAGTACTTATTCCAGCCATTCAACTGTTTTTACATTTTCTGACAAGCTATCTTTTTGTGCGTTCAGAAAACAGAATTTCCAGTTTTGTGGCTGACAATTCAGTCTACATTTTCCAAAGTGCTGAAATTAAATGTGTGGGTTTACCATGCCTGACAGTATACTTTTTTTTACCCTTTTTAAGTGTGTGTGTGTGTGTGTGTGTGTGTGTGTGTGTGTGTGTGTGTGTGTGTGTCTGCAAACAAACACCAGATGCTTGTCTTACTCTTGTGTCTGGTGTACGTGGGTTGCTTGAGAAATGGACCCAGTCTGGCAGGCTTTGTAAGGAAGTGCCTGTAACCACTTAGCAATCTTCCAAGCCCCTTTACCCTTGTTCTTTACCCTTTTTTCACTTATAACTCCATGTTTTAAAAGAAAGAATGTGGAATGAAGTAATATTGTATCAACAGTCTCATGGAAGAAAAATTGACTTTATGACAAGTAAACTTTCTTTAGAGTATAGATTAGTCTGAGCTCTGGCAGGTTTTGTGTTTGCTTGCTGCATTTTTTCCTCTCTGCTTGCATATATGGAAGTAAGCAGGTTCTTCTGCCACTGATGGACCTTTCTCTGGATCTGTAAATTAAAGTATATACCTTCATCCCATAAACTGTGTCTGGTTGGATATTCACTCCAGCAATGTGGAGCTGATTATGACATATTCCCAGGTCCTTCTACTTTATACTACACTATTGTGATGCTCAAATGCTTACAGGGGCACTGATCATACAAAATGGGCCACTAGATTAAAAATACATCAATTTAAAGGTAAACCTTATGGCTCTCTACCACTCATAAAATTTTTCTTCTTCCTTTTCAAGTATTCAGTTGATGATATTTTTCTAACCTAAAACTGAACTCAAAATTGAACACCAATTTCTATCAGGCAAGCTGTAGAATAAATGATATTATTTCAAGATTTTCTGTGCCCCTAAGTGTGAAGTGCAAACTGTTTAATTATTGTCCATCTCGCTCCCAGAACAAACATCTGTTGATAGAAAATGATATTTTCATCAAGCAATATGCAGAAAGTAAAACATTTTAATATAAATATTTCCAGAATATAGATAAATTTATCAACTGTTTTTACAAGTATATATCATCTAAATTTATTATAGAATGTTTAGTTTTTCACTTTCAGGACTAGTAAATACAAAAATACATTGCAAATTAAATTTAACAAAGCAAAAAATTAGTCTGAATTATTTCATACACTTTCATTAGAGAAAACTGAGAAACACAAACACAAAACAAAAAAAATACCATCAAGACTAACACAAACTCAAAAAGGAATGGATTATGTAAGCTATGGTCTCCTATAGGCCTGACTGTGCTTCCAAGAAATAAACAAGACTGAGAAAAAAACCCACAAAATTTTCACATACAAATACACATATAACATAAATTTCATGTCATCAATTTTTCAACCTTTCTTTAATCTTAAAGGATCAAAACCAGAAAGTTTAAAAGCAAAAGTTGAGGGGTTATGGAGATGGCTCAGTGGTTCAATATGCTTGGGTTGCAAAGCCTACTGGCCCAAGTTTGATCCTCTTCAAGCATCCATGTAAAGCCCTATACAATGTGACACATGTGTCTGTGATCTCAATATGCCTATGGGAGGTGGAGCCAGGAGAATCCAAAGCTCATTAGACTGGCCTTTGTTTGTAGTAGCAAGAGACCATGGCTCAAAAGAGGTCCTCTGACCTCCACATGCATACATATACCACATACCCATATTACACACAAATAAATAAAAATATGAGTTAATTTGTTTGAAAACACTGAATCTTTACTTCAATAGGTTTCTTCTCTTTTGTTCTTTGTTTCTTCTTTTGTTTTCATTTTCCTTGCAATTAAGTTTTGAGAGGAGGGTGAAGGTGGATGGAGGGGGAGCGAAGAGGAGAGTCGGGCAGAGACTCATTCAGTTTTCTTCAGCTGACACTGACTTATCTACTTCTCATTTGAAGCTCTCATTTTCCTCTAATTTTCTTAACCAACTTTTTCATTCTCGTGTAAAAAAAAAACTAAATGTTCAAAGACCAACTGTAAACACACCCCAAATATTTTCTAAAAGTCCAGATTGAGGAATTTTGTCATTTGTTTCTTCTTTCAGTTTTTGCATATAAAAACTCATCTCTCCTCAAATGACAATGTTTTTCTTGTCTTCATTATCCAAATCAGTACTGCTTTCTTTAAAGCCATTACATTCTTGGATATATTAAAGTTCAAAATCCAAGAATTGATTCATCCCAAAGCATTTCTTCTTCTGTCCTTTCTTCAAGAATCTTTTTCTCTTTCTTTTGTTCTTTCTTTTCTTGTGCTTTCTTTCTTTTGTTCTTCTTTTTCAGAGGACATATCATGATTTTTTTTTCTTTTTGTGATGCTTAATCTTTCCTGAATTGACTTTAACTTTATTGTTTCCTCCTTTATAGTGTTTGGCACTCTTTTCTTTATCTAAATTCTTATCCTGGTAATTTTTCTTCTTTTTATGCTTGGACTGCTCCTTCCCTGACTTTTTTTTTGCCTTCCGCCAAGTGTCGTTTTCTCTTTTGATGTTGCCTTTTAGGACTTGCTTGATGGTCACTGGTATTGTCATTTGAGGAAAGGCATCTGTAAACCTCACATTCTGTGTTGTGTGGGCCAGAGTTATTTTCATGCTGACTGGGGCTCAGGGGAACTGGTTTTTCAGAGATAAAATCTCTGGTGATTTGACAATAGCTGTCAGACTCTTGTCTCTGTTTACATAAGCAGGTAAAAAAGAAGGTATCTCATTTTCTAGTGCTTGTGAATTATTGTACATATTCATATCCATGTGGAAAGTCTCTACTGGGAGTCTTTGCTCAAACATTCTATGTTTGGATACCCTATAACCAATTTCTCTGTACCTCTGGGTTTTCACAAAGTCGTCAACTCTTCTTCTGAAAGAGATTTTTGGCTTTAATCCTACAGATTCTTGAACCTTGCTGTAATCATAATGTTCATCTTGGAATACATAATTTCTTCTATTTGAATAAGCTGGTAACCATTGAGAGAACTGGACTTCCATTGTTGGACGACTGTATTGTCGTTGGTAGGTGTGAAGCATCTCAAATGAAAATGTTTGCTCACACATTCTTTGTCTGTGTCCATCATCAACTCTTTCTCTGTACCTATGGTCCCCATACCTATTGTTTTCTCTGATATTTCTAAAATAAATCTTGGGATCCAGTCCTCTTGCTTTTTGCACTTTGATGTAATCTTTAAGCTCATCTTGAAAAGGGTCGTATATCTTTGAATGAGCTGGTAAACAATGAGGTAACTGGTTTTCTAAGGCTTGTGAGTGATTGTTTGGTTCTGGGTACATCCAGAAAGTGTCAAGTTGGAGTGCTTGTCCAAATATTTCCTGCATGGGTCTGGAATCAGTCATTTCTTTATATATATGAGAATTCAAGTAATTATCTTCCATATTTCTAAAGTAAGTCTTGGATTCGAGTTCTCTAGATTTCTTCACTTTCATGTAATCTGCATATCTATCATGGTAAGAACCTTGTTTATTCTTTGAATTTTTCACTTGATTGATAACATGGAATTCCCTGCAAAGCAAATAATGAAAAGTTCTGGTTAGTATAATATTTTTTTCCGAGTATTCTTTGTGGTCAAGAAAGTAGTTCAAACAAGAAAAACAACAAAAGTCAAAACAAATTATAAAGCATACTACATTATCAAAACTTTTCATTTTGATGCTAAAAGATATAGCAATGGTAGCCAGGTATCTCTTGAGCATCTGAAAAATTTAAGCAAGAACATTTCTCAGAAGATGGCCATTTAAAGATGCCCAACAGCTGGGCGTGGTGGCACACACCTTTAATCCCAGCACTCGGGAGGCAGAGGTAGGAGGATTGCCATGAGTTCAAGGCCACCCTGAGACTACATAGTGAATTTCAGGTCAGCCAGGACTAGAGCAAGACCATACTTTGAAAAAAAAAATAATAAAGATGCCCAACATTTTCATTCTCTCCATGATATTGAAACAAAAAATCAGATGCATGGCTGTAGGAAGAAGCTTAGTGCTATGGAAAGGTACTGCAATATGACAGTAGATAACAAGATGAAACCCATGAATATATGATGTTAGAATTATAAGAGATTTAAACAGAAAGCGCTAACATCAAGTATGCAATAGCAAGTAGGGGAAGGGGAAGATTTCAACCAGTAAGACTATAAGCAGAAGAGAGAAGGAAAACTCTTGGTGAGCTCTGCAGTACAGAAATTGGCACCTTGCAAAAATATAGTCTTGGGCAGGAAATATATGATCTGCAGTGGCCAGCTGGTGGTAAAGAAGAGGTATCCTGTATGTGTTCAGTTTGTTAATACTTGGAATGAAAAAACATTTTAAGAAATGCCCTACACTCTAATCTTACTGCTGGGTGGGTAAATCCCTGCATTTTAATATTTCCAAGACCCAATTTTCTCTTTGCTTCACTAAATAAGTAAATAAATAAGTAAATAAATAAATTGTCCAGCTTCAGAGGTAAACTATTCTATAAATAAAGTTAAACAGATTTCTGTAGAATAGTCTATCCAAGAATAAACGAATACCCATTCTTTTCAACAGCTTATGCAACTGTGGAGCCAAGGAAGCAATTATGAGAGTGAAGAGACAGCCCACAGCCTGGGAGAAATTAATTGCTAGCTACTCATCCATCAAAATGGTAATATTCATAATATATAAAGTAATAAAAAAGTAAATAGCTAAAGGACAAATAATCCAGTTAATAAATTGGCAAATGAGCTGAACAGATGATTTTCTAAAAAGAATTGTAAATAGCCAATAAATACATAAGTAAATTATTCTACATATTCAGCCATTGGGAAAACATAAATCAGAATTTCATTTTACCCTAGTCAGAATTTTTATCATTAGGAAAACAAAAGACATGGAATATTGATGAGGATGTAGAAAAAAGAAACAGTTGTATTTGTTGATAGTAATGTAAATTAGTGTAGCCACTATGGAAATCATAACAGAAGTTGTTCAACAACTAAGAATATAACTATCTTATGATTTAACTATGCTACTCTTAAGTACATACCCACAGGCATGTAACAGATATAGCAGCACATCTATGTTTAATGTGGTACTAGTCACCATAGCCAAGTTATAAAATCAACTTCAGTGCCCATCAGTGGATGAATGGATAAAAGAAAAGGAAATAAATTATTATTCAATCATAAAGAAGAATGAAATAAAATTGCAGAAAAAACATTAATAGAATTGGAAATCATCAATGGTAAGTGAGCATAGACAGATACAGAAAGAAACATTTCCATGTTGTCTCTAATATGTGTTATCTATGCTAAAACAAGTAATGGAAGCAGAAGGGGCACTATTAAGGAAGAGGAAGAAAAGATAATATTGAAGGTTCATTATCAAAGATAATTTCTAATAATTAAGGAAGAGAAAGAGAAGGGAAAATGGATGGTGAATGTAATAAAAATTGTTTTGCCCATGCATGAAAATGTTACAATGGGATCAATTATTTTGTGGAATCAATGCATGTGACTAACTGTCAATCCTGAAATAAATACGAGAATGGGCATAAAAGTAGATATATCTACTGTATATATACAAAGATGCCTTTGTAGTAATATGAATAATAATATGTGCTGAAATGCATCACTAATGAATATTAGCCCTAATAAATGCCCCAATAAATGGTCGGATCTGAATGTTATAGTGTTTTCAAATTCAGTTCATTCTATAAAGAGGAGACAAGCATTTATTCTGAAACCCTGAGACTTTTAAAAGTCTAAATGTAGGTTAAGTTAAAAAGAATTCCAATTTAGCTCCTAAGATTCTAGACTCGAATAATATAGTTTCTACTAGAATAAAATATTACATGCTATGCTTTAATTTTAACAGCAACAAGCCAATTATACAAAAGTTAAATGGCACTCTGTCCTAATACTTGAATTAACCACTCCTCAATTGTCCTGTTATTTCTCCTTTCCTTGAAATAATAGATTAGACGTGACTAAATACTTATTTAAATCTTACTATGTGCCATGTCAGGTACCTTACATGAGTCATTCTATTTCTTTATAACAATACTGTATCTGAGCTGTTTAAAGTACACTCACGTGGTAGAAAAAAATGGATCTGTATTCTGATCTACCTCACTGGAAGGATGATTAATGAATCACCGAGTCCCTGGAATTAAGACAACCTTCTAGAGTTGCTTTGAATTTGTATGATTAGCATAAAAACTAACCTTCTGCACTCTACCAAGAGATATAATTCTATCTGATCAATATGGGTAATAATTTGGCAGCTATGCCAGTACACTTTTGAGACTAGAAAACATCTTTGAGGACATGAATATGAGATATGTTACAAATACCACTTACTATTTCTAACTCAATTCATAAAGAAATAAATGTCTAGAAAATCTGTAAAATACATTGAAGGGTAGTAGAAGCCTTGGTCTTTAGTATCACAGGAACATTTTTACGAAAAGCCTCACTTACTTAATTTGATGCTCACGACCTTGCATGTGAGACCGGAACATATGTAAAGATGTAAAGGTAACTCTGCAAATATGACATATGTATGTTTTCATTTTAAATGCTGAAAAAAATCCAGAGAGCTCAAGTTAATAAAGTAAGTATGCATAAACATAATCACATAACATTAAAGTTTAATGAGAATTTACTGGCAACATCTATTTGAAATTTCTCAAAAAAGGTTGAAGCCACATACCTGCCTGTAATCTCAGCACTCGGGAGGCTAAGGCAGGAGGATCTTGAGTTCAAGGCCAGCCTGGGCTACATAGGGTCTTTTCAATATCTAAACCAAACAAACAAATAAGCACTCTCTGTATAGTTTAGAGAGACTTACTGGCATTTGTATAAATGTGATCGTGTCTGTAATAAATAAATTTAAAAAATGTAAAAAACAAAAGATAAGAGCCACACAGGTATAATCAGTCATACTGCTAGTTAATAGGGTTAACTTCTGAGGGGTCATGTCCCCTTAATTTATATGTCCATAATTCCTTGCACTACCATGCATCTATAGTCTTCACTTATTTTCATAGAATCTGCTATCTGCTTGCTTACTATTACTATACAGAGGTGTAACAGTGTGGTGATTTGAATTAGATGTCCCCTATAAACTTATGTGTCCTGAATGCCTTGTTCCCAGGTGGAGGCAATTTGTGAGGTGGAGCCATTATTACTGGGAAGTGTTTAGGAGGATTGCAGTCAGCTTCCCCAGGCTAGATCTTGGCTCACTCTTCTGTTGCTGTTTTCTACCTGATATAGCAGTGGCGATGTCTAGCCTCTGCTCATACTACGCTTGAGACTTTTTTTTTTTTTTGGAAATGGCCACTGGGCAATATGAGGCAGAGTTGTCATAGTCCCTGCATGGGAGGTCCAATGGCGCCATAAGGATGAACCATGGGCTGCCTTAGGGGCCCCAGAATTCTTGGAAATGCCAGGACTATGGGATGGCTGCGAACAAGAGCTTCTGGCTATAGACTATAGGCTTCCTAACTGGAGGAGCAGAATTAGAGCTCCAGATACGTCATCACTGCTTTTGTTGCTATAGGATTTGATTTTTGCCCTATTTGTTTTAGATCTTGAATTGGTTCAATCTCTCTTTGCTACACTCAATGTTACCTTTTGCAGTTTACTCTGTGTCATTATGGGTTTACAGGCTCACTGATAAGACAACTTGGACTATGGTAGAATATGATGTTTCAACAGTGTTGGGAATGATAAAAACAAGGGGAACTTTTAAGTTGGACTGAACAAATTCTGTATCATGAAATAGTCATGCCTTTAAGTGAGCCAGGGGCAGAATGTGGTGGCTTGAATCAGATGACCCCCAAACCTCATATGTTTTAAATGCTTAGTCCCAAGTTGATGGCAATTTGTGAGGTGGAGCCTTGATGGAGGTGTATTTGTAGGGGGCAAGCTTAGGGGTGTTTGAGCCAGCTCTTTTTTGGTAGAGCTTGGCTCACCTGCTTGTTTTTCTACCTGATCTGGCAGTGGTAATGTCTAGCCCTTCAAGACTTTAAACCAAAATTAACACTTTCCTCTCATCAGGTGTTTTTGGTTGGGTGTTTTATCCAGCAATGAGAAAGCAACTGCAACCGCCAGGCCCCTCAAAAGAGAAACTTTTGAAAAAATATCTAGTTAGTAATTGAAATGGATCAAAAATTATTTAAAAGGAACCTATATTATAGTTACCTCACTATTCTACTTCTAAGGTAGAATGAGAAGTAAGTTTATTCTCTAAATTGCATCCACCTTCCACTTTATTCATGGTCTGAAGAAGCAAATTAATAACTTTTGTGAGGCAAATACAAAAAATCTCATCCTAGGGAGAAGGCAATAAATTAGTACTATAGACATTTGTGGGATAACCAAACTCACCTTCTTTGAAATCAAACAAAAACCTAATCACTTAAAGAACATCAAATTACTCACTATAAAATGTATTAGCAATTGTCTGAGAAAGTATTATTCATAGAAATGAGATAAACTTGTCAAAGGAAAAGAAAGATGCTGAACATTGAAAAACATAAGACCCTGTTCTCTTTTGACATTTATTCTTAATGACCACAAAGCTCAGTAGGTTATATCAAAACCTAAAAATATGTTTTGAGAGGATCCATAGGAAACTCAGCAGACAATGAATGATGAACAAGGGACCTATAACCACAGTCATTCAATCAACACAGGATAGGCCATTGAGACAGGAACCAAGGATTTTCGACACAAGGACCTCTAAGCTCGCAACATTAAAGCAGCCTTATTACTCACCCACCACGACTCAGGGAACTGAGC
>PVHP010028395.1:0-23158 GCA_004024765.1 Zapus hudsonius | reverse complement strand
TGGGAGCTGTGCTTTCAAAGATGCTCAAAACCAGAAGGAAACCAAGCCTTGCTTGTGTGGGGAGGCATTTGTTGAGGGCTATCTCAGTCCTTGAACTTGAAAGGAGAGGTACAAGGTGCAAGATTCTCCCATGCACATTTGCCTTCTTAAATCATAGGGAGGAGAAGCCTGGACAGGCTTGCCATTTGACAGATGAGGCTGTTGAAACGCAGAGATGATGGTGGCCATAACTGACCATTGATCTGATCTACTCTCCCTAAATCCCGGATCTTTCATCACCACAAGCCAGCCAGCCAGCACGTCATGCATGCGTGTCTTTTATAAGTCATTGTTGCTGGGTTTCAAGCCCATCCTTTTCGGTGTCATTTTGTCTTGCTGGGGCTTCAAAACCTAGTCTTAATTTGCCAGCTGGTCAGAGTTTGCTCTGACCAGTAAGGGGCTCTACAAGGCTGGAGAAATGGGAAAGGGGCTTTGGCTTGTTTCCTCCTGGCTTCCTGCTTGCCAGGAAGCTTGCCTGTTTCTGTGAACATCAGCCCAGCGGGGGCTTCTTCATCTTGGCAGAAGTAGTTCCTTTCTTAGAGCCCCGTGAAGTCAGTGTGTGGTCTGTCCAACAATTGCAGAAGCAGCTCCATAGATTTCCCCCAAGATATAGGCACCTGCTGGCAGGCGTTGTCTTCCCACTGGTCAGAATCCAGCCCCACTGGGCCACTGCGATAGCTCAGAGACATCAACCCCACCTGGACACATCTGCATTTTCCATCATTCCAGCTGTTCTCTGTCTGCTCCCAGTCCTAGAGGTGGCCACGCTTCCCACAATAAGTATCTCACTAATACCATAATGTGCCCAAAACTCTTCCAGGTATCTTGTTGACAAATTTGCATTAAATTTTCTGTTTAAATGACAGATGTAGCTCCCGTCTCCTGAGTGCCCACTGAGTTCCTGTCATTAGCTTGTCATGATAGACCCTGACAGGGAAATCAGGAAGCATAGGTAGAGTGGCTGACACATAGTGGGACCTCAAGAAATACCTATTGAGGGGTTGGGAGGGGAGATGGCTCAATAGAAATAGCACTTACTGCACAAGCAGGAGGTACAGAGAGAGTTTGGACCCTTTACACCCACATAAAAACTGGGTGAGTGTGGTGGCCTGTTTATAATCCTAGCATTTGGGAGGCAGAGAGAGAAGATCTGAGGACGTGAGGTGAGGAGGATTGAGCTAAATAGCTAAGGCTAGCCCAGTTGGTGAGCTGTGCGTTCACATGAAAGGATCACACGAGAGTAAATAAAGAGGAGAGAGGACCACGTGCATCACACAAGTATCTACATACACATACGTTATCACACACATACTTGAACTCACACCACACATTTACACATACAAAGAGAGAGAAATCCCTACTGAATGAAAAATAAAATGAATGATTGTCTAAAGTAGAGGCTTGGTGTTGAATGTTCAAGCAGTTAGCCAAACCAGAGCTACTGGGCTAGGTGGGGGTCAGCAAATAGCTCTTAAAGAACTCTGGTTGTTTGGGGGATGAGGATTAAAGAAGGAACAGGGAAGCATCTTGGGAAGCTGTCACCAAGCCAGGCTGGAGCTATGGCACAGTTTCCAGCCCTTTGTCTGCCTAGAAACACATGAGATCCTTTAGTATGTAAATCATCACGGATCTTGACCCCAGCCAGGTGAGCTACTCACCATGGCGAACACCTCAGCCATCCTGTGTCTCCTGCTTTGGAATCAGCACCTGTCTCTGTAATTAGGAGAGGGACCAGGGCATCTGCTTCTGTGGCTACCTGGCCTCAGAATGAAGGCCAGGACAGGTGGACCCAGGCCTCTGCAATCTCCACTCTGTCCTAGAGCCAGAATATATGTCCCATATATACCCATTTGCTGGACGCCAGAACAGACAGATAAGGCAGATGGAAGTGGAGGTACTCCAATCTAGGACTGAGGAGGTTGTGTGTGTATGTGTGTGTGTGTGGGGGGGGGTTGTTGGGCAGGAAGGGAGGGAAGGAGGCAGGGAAGGGAGGAAGAAATCAAAATGACCAGGTGTCTGCTGCCCCTTCACATAGACAGAGGTCCTGTAACCTCAGCACCCCAAAGTCTTTCCACAGCCTTTTCAACCTGCCCCTCTGGAAAGGAGTCCGAACCAGCCAGAAAGAGGGCAGCTCAGAAGATCATTGTTTTTGTGGGCTTCGCAAGCACCCATTGAACTCCGACTGTTTGCTAGTGAAAGACCTTGTGAAGCCCACAAGGTCTTGGGGTGCAGGCCTATGAATAGAACATGGGGAGCTCTGCACTCTACCTGGGTGAGGGCACTGGGAACAAGGAGACAGTACTGTGAATCTTCAGAGGTGGGGGTGTGTACCAAGGAGGCCCTGCCAGTGGGGACATCTGAACGGTCCTGAAAGATACAACAGATATGATATTAAAGTCGCAAGGGATGGATGGACAAGTAGAAGGACCACAGGTGGGGAGGGTCTGGAGAGAGAATGAAGTGACTCAACCAGTCTGTTCTTCCTCCCAGAGCAACAGCCATTTCCAGAGCTGTTTTACTGCCTCATAAACCATGTGGCCTCACAGGGTTTGCAAGATGTGGGGTATCTCCTCTGTTATCATTTTCAGAGGACTAAAGTGCTCATGTCAGCAGGTACTGGGGGCTACTGAGACAATCATCACCCCCTCAGATCAACAGGATTCTCTTTAAATATGTAAGACACTCACCCGGCTGCTGCCAGCACAGGCTGGTTTCCTTCAGTGTATGAAAAATAGGCTTAATATTCATGTTCATTTCCAAGGCGGCACGGGTGGGGGCTAAAGAAGTGGGTATCACTCTTGGTATAAAAAAATGGCTTTGTCATGTCTTTCTGCCCAAAGGATAAAACACATTTGGGCCCAACCTTAAACAGCTTCCAATAGAAAGCCTTCAAGGATATATTCTTTACATGACTTCCATGCTTCTTTCCTCCCAAGCAATGATTCTGTTTACTGACCGCCCAGTCCCAGATCTCATCTCTGCACGATCCAGGCTCCTTGTAGCACTGTGATAAATGAGACGGGAGTGCTCAGTCTTCCCAGATCACCCCAGGTTGGACCATGCAGAGCACCCAATAGGTGGGAGTTCTTGTGGATGGGAAACCTGGCTCTTCACTTGGATACTTCTAGGCTCCTTCCACATCTTGCTGCCTCCCTGATTCCTTTCTGGTTCACTGCTCCCTGCCTTCCATGGCTGATTTCTGGCTGTATCAGGGAGCCACTGTCCTGTCTCCTGTAGAGTAGGTTTCCAGACAAGAACAAGATACCCAGGTTTTTAATCTATCTCATGCCATTTCCCCATTTCTGGGCAGAGTAGGTGCTGGCAGTATGAGGCACTGAGAAAGAAATGTCAGCACCCAAAGAGAGCATCTGTTCTCATGGTTTTATTATTCAGAAGAGAAAAGTGAGCCCGACAGAAGGAGGCAAATTCAATAAACACTGGCTGTGTAGACCCCAGAGGGAAGAAGGATCGACCCTTGTCATGGTCCTGGGCCCCTAATTATGCCAGTGTTATAGTTGATGCACAATGCAACGGATGTGGAATTTGTATTCCATGTGATATACAATATCACTCTGTATCACCATCATGGTCACGGTCATCATCTTGTCATGGCAGACTTGAATATCCAACTGACACCTCTTGTTCATGGGTGACTAAACGCCATTCCCCAGTGTGGGTCTTGGCTCATGGGAACAGAGTCCGGAACTGTAAGTGGCAAACAGAGGCCATTGAAGCAAGAGAATAAGAAATTGTTGCATGTGTGACTGAGATGTCTGAGTTGACAATGTTCTTAATAGAAAGTTCACTCATCTAGACCATAAGATATCTGGGGCTGAGGCCTCCCCATGACCTAGATGTCTCCTTTGTTTTCTCTGAGCTTGAAGCTTCCTTCCTCACAGAATGAAGTCATGGGATAAACTCAGACAAAATGTCAAACAGCATTGAAGCTCCACTCCCTATTGCTGTTCTCATGGCAGCCCTAACTAATCAATCACAGCACTCTTCCCGTTATGTCCAGAAGAAGCCTTAGAATGTTGGTGAAGGTGGATACTTCAGATGAAACCATTTTGCCATGTTGGATGCACTCACTCCACCCGGCTCTGACCTTCTGGCTCTGTCAGTTGATCGCAGGCTGACACTCAGATGAACTTGGTAATGTTGACAGAACAGGGATCCTCCTTCTCTAGAGTCGAAACTCAGCTAAGCTTAAGGTTAGAGTGTGGTGGAGTCAGGCCTAGACCTCTCTGAATTAAACAGGCAAGGACATTTGAGAGTCTTGCACGGCCCTTCCACCTAGACCTCCCGGTCCCAGGAGCTGATGACTGTGGTCAGAGGACATACAGATGCAATGATTCATTTTCCTTTTCACCCTCCAGAGGAATGAACAGACCCTCTCCCCTGAACAGGTGAGAAGCAGGGGCCATTTCTGGTTCCTTTTTCTTCCATTTTTGCCTCTTCAGAAGTCCCCTTCCTCTTGATTACATTTATCAAATATGTCCCTCCCTTGGCCTGCATGCACAACCTTTAGATTGCTTCTAGAACCTTCTTCATTCATTTTCCAAGGGCTCCTGTAGATCATAGCTCTGATTGAGTCCTCATCTCACTCAGGGATCATGGGAGGAGGGTTAAGGCTGGATTTCCTGTCCTTCCCATGGTAGTTTCCCTTCTGATATGACTTCCCATGATCACTTGCATATGATTCCTTTTTAACTTATAAAAAACTATTCTCTCTCTCTCTCTCTCCCTCTCTCTCTCTCTCTCTGTATTCATGTGAGCACAGACATGCACATTCCACAATGCTCATGTGGAGTCAGAGGACAATTTTCTGATCAGCCCTCACCTGTCCATCTTTCCTGAGGCAGGTTTCTTACTCTGGATTGTAGCTCTGCGATGCTTACCACCAGCTCCCCGGAAATTCTCCTGTCTCTGCCTCCCCTCTCTCCTTCACTGTCGGTATGTTGGGATTCAAGAAGTTCACCATGGAGTCTCGCTTTTTACGTGGGGTCTGGGGATCAAACTCAGGTCCTTTAGGTTGAGCAGTGAGCATCGTATCTGCTGAGCCAACCCAGTCCTTTCTCGTGGTTTCAAACAGTTTGAATTCTTGACTAAAGGGACAGGGTGTGGGTGGAGGCCACCCAAAGCTGCTGGTTGTGTGTATGAGGAGAGCACTCTGGGAGTTCTCTGGGACACCCTGAGCCTCCCTCCACCAGTTCCCATCTTCGTCAGCAGCATTCTGTAGGAAATGAAGGGAAGTGCCTCTTATTGGATGCCTACCGCGTGCCACGTACTGTGACAAGCACTGCTGGCTCATGGGAAAGTGCTGGCAGGGCCACTTTCTGGATGAGAGCCTGAAGGTTCAGAGAGGTTCAGCCACTTGGTTCAGATCACATAGCAGGTAAATGCAAGAGCTGTGATTATACTGAAGCCTTCTGACTCTAAAGCTTGTGCCCTTAGCGCTCCATTGTGGAGGCTTAGTTTGTTTTGCACATAGGGTGGATCTTGGGAAAAGTGAGACCCCGCATCACTCCTGTCTCAGCCAGCTCCTAGTCTACCAGAGGGGCAGCTAGCTCTGGAATCGCTGTGATGGAGGGGCAAGCATGCAAGGATGGGTAGAGTCCAAGCAACCCAGATGAGAGCCCAAGTCACCAGGAAGTGGCATCTTTTTAGGCTGCTCAGGCCTTCCGCACAACAGCAAAACAACCAGCAATCATGGTAATAATGAACATTTGCCTGCAGCCTCCCTATTCTCATTCTCATGATGAAGCAGAAACCAGGACACAGAGAGGCCAGGAAACTTATCTGAGCCCACACAGCTGGAATTCCTTCCCAAGCAGGTTGGCCTCATGTTCACAGGAGCACTGGGAGATCATGTAACAGTATGTGGGGCTTCTCCCAGGGAAGGGACAAAGCCAAGAGAAGCTGGGAGAGTAAGAGAAAGAACTCAGCCTCCCTCCTCTTGGCCCGGAAGAGTGCCCATTGTTTAAAGCACTTGGCTTCATAAAAGCAAATTTCCTACAATGAGCCATTCGGCAGAACAAGGTGTCCTCTGGGTTTCCTCAGTACCTGTACAGATGGCACTGTGTGAGCAGAGACTGGAGGGAAGCCAAGCTTGGTGACAGCATGCTCCTTCGGGCAGTTCTGCCCTGCTTTTCTAAAGACTGACTCTACCCAGGGTTTAGGAATGAGGTGGCCCAAGGCTGCAATTCCAAAGAACTGCTGTGTGACCTTGAATGAATTACCTAACCCCCAGGACTATCCCAGCCATTCAGTGAGGATGCCAGGAAGACTAAAAAGACGTAACAGGGAGCTGGGGAGATGGTTGGGCAGATAAAGCACCTGCTGCTCCAGCATGAGGACCTGTGTCACCTGTGTCTGGATCCCCGGAGTCCATGGATATGTCCAGTGGGTATGGTAGCCCTCCTGAAATCCCAGCACTCAAGACGTGGAGATAGAGGAACCCAGCCAGCTGGCTAGCTAGACTAACTGAATTGGCAAGTTCTGGGGTTCAAGTGCAAATTCCTGCCTCAACTAATAAGGTGCAGAGCCATAGAGGAAGACACTCAACATCAACCTCTGGCCACCCACCCATGCAGGAGCACCTGCTCACACACGTGGCTTGGACGTGTGAGCGTTCATACACACATACGCACATCCACACTCACTCAAAAGACAGAGGTGATATACACAGAGTAGTTCTTATAATACCCACATCGCTCTGACAATAAACTCTAGCAACACCGTGAAACAAAACTCACTGAAAAGAAGGCAGAAGCAGCAGCCGAAATGAAGGGGATTGAGCGTTGCTCACTACCCAAGACCTACATGAAGACAACTTATTTACATATGTCTGCTCCTCTCACCTGGCCATCCTCCTCACAGGTCAGAGGACACTGCACCCATTTTACAGATGAGGAGACCAAGGATCATGGAGGCTGGGGACTCATTTACCAAGTCAGTTCACAGCTCTGGGTTTCATGAGTTCCAGCTGTTTGATTCTACAACCTAGAAATGGGCTTGGGTACTGGTACAATGGCTACTGCCTGAGTCTACTCTGAGTCCTGTTTCCTTATACATCTCCACTGGAGCCTTAAGGTGGGCTCTGTCTCCAGTGTCTAAGGTCTGGTCCCAAATCTACCCGCATGGCTCCAGTGAGAGCTCAGACGTGGCTAGAAGCACTCCTGTCCGCATGCCCTGGTTTGTTGTTTTTGAGTGGGTCTCTCTTCTTATCTCCCAGAAGTTATGTCCTGGGTGTCAGTCTCTGTCTCTCTTCTCTGTCCCTGGTCAGTCCTATTCCTGCAGCTCCCTGTCTTGCAGCCCCCACAGAGTCTGATCGGAATCAAAGACACCCATTTGGAGGGTGGCCCAAAAGTCTTTGGTCATCCATGCACTTTATGAAGTCTCTACAACCCGCTACTGGAAACTATAAAATCTGGGCTCAATCTATCTGCTTCTCCCTGTAATGCGTCACAGCAGGATGGGTAACTTACAGCTCCCTCAACATAGCTCCTGTGTAGCTCGTGCTTAATTAGTAGGTGCAATAAAAGGCCGTCAATGTCAGAAGCTTGGCAAAGACACGTTCCCATTAATCCCACTCCACAGCCAACGAAGGAGATGGGGTGTGAGGCTATGGCAATTGCACAGTGTAACACACCCAGAGGGTCCCACGCCTGGTTTAGTGTGTCACTGTGACCATGTTGAAATGCGTAATGACTTTTAAAAAAATATTTTATTTATTTATTTGAGAGAGAGGCAGACACACAGAGAGAGAATTGGGCACAGGGCCTTCAGCCACTGCAAATGAACTCCAGACACATGCACCCTCTTGTGCATCTGGCTTTATATGGGCACTGGGGAATTGAACTCGGGTCCTTCTGCATTGCAGGCAAAGGCGTTAACCACTAAGCCATCTCTTCAGCCCCGTAATGACTTTTAAGCCAGGACCTCACACTGAAATTTTGCCCTGGCCTTGCACATTACAGGAGCAGATTTGTGATTTATTGATTCATTTGATTAGTGTACTTAATTTGTGTATGTGTGTGATATAGAGGCTTGAACCCAGGGCCTCACACCTGCTAGGCAAACCCTCTATCACTGAGCTGTCCCCTTGGTTTTACTTTTGATTTTGAGACAGCGTCTCACTAAATCACACCTTGAACTTGCTCAGTGATTCAGGCAGGTCTTGAATTTAGAACTCTCCTGCTTCGCAAGTAGCTGGGATTACAGGTTTGTGCCACCAGTCCTGGCTTCAGATCTGTTACAATTCTCATTTTACAGACATGGAAAGTTCTCTAACTAACAAGCCCAGGACTCTCGGAACTCTTGCCATTAGCCATGTTGTCCTGAGGGCCTACTGGGTGTCAAATGCATAGTAGGAACTCGTATGCTCTAATGCCCCCCTTTATGTTCATATCCACTCCAGCCATTGCAAATGAGCTTCAGACACATGCACCAAGGACACCCTGTCCTTGAGGGAAACATGAGTTTCTCACAGGTCTGACCAATCCAGCTTAGTGCCTCCCAGTTACATCGTTCAGAATAAAAATGGTGCCCTGCCCCCTACCTCAGGCCAGTCCTGACAGAGCCTTGGTGGTACCTCTGCCCAGGTAGCCCCTCTGGAGCTGCTCTCCGTCTTCAGCTTCCCTTCCTGCCTGAGGAAGAGCAGAAGAGCTCAAGGAAGCAGCTAAGCCATCCCAAGGGAAGCAGGGAGCCTGGGGGCAGGGCACTGAGGAGCCCCCTTCCTGCTAGGGAGCAGGTGGAGGTGAGCCTGAGTTGCCAGCTTTGGTACTTTGTGTCATTCTCAGCAAGGCACTGCCCATCTGCCAATGCAGGGCCCCATTACCCTGATGCCTTCCAGGGACTCAGCATAAGGCGGGACAGGAGACTCCGACTGTAAAACAAGAGATACAATTCATGCATAGCTGCCTGGGTGAAATTTGGTGAGAGGATTCATTAGATCAACAGTGGGAAGCCCAGCAGGCCCCTCAGGGAGCCCATCTACTTCAGGGATGGGGGAGAGGCTGTGATAGGAGGCGATGGATAGCTAGCCTTGATTTTCAGCCTCAGTTGGCTCATACCTGGGACCCCTTCTAGAACTATTGATTCATTAGTGAGTGGGGCTCAAACATCTGCATTTACATAAACCTCTGGTGATCCCCAGGGTAGTCTTTTGAGAAACAGCTTCTAATTCTAATGAACATAAAACACATTAAGCAACGTGGGCTTTATTGTTTAGGTTAGTCCTTTACTTTAAAAAATGTTTTTATGTATTTATTTGAGAGAGAGAAATAGGCAAACAGAGAGATAATATGGGCATGCCAGGGTCTCCCTCCACTGCAAACGAATTTCAGACACATGCATCACTTTGTGTATCTGGCTCTACATGGGTACAGGGGAACTGAACCCAGCCCATCAGACTTAGCAAGCAAGTTCCTTTAACTCCTGAGCAATCTCTTCAGCCCTGGCTTTACTTTTGAAAGGGCCTGTCCCAGGCCTGGCCCCTTCTGTCATCCTCAGGAGGCCCTAAAAGGAATACCTGGCATTCTAGACAGTCCACAGGCTGCAGGAGTACATCTCACATACACATGCATGCACACACAACATAGGCGTTTTCAAGTGCAAGCACACGCACACACACTTATAGACACAGATACACACATTGGCAATTTAATTCAAGTGGCAGCTGGTAGATTCCTGCCCTGTCCTTCATGTGGATAAAAAAAGCTCCCCATTAATGAGATGAGGAGGAAGCAGGGGACCAAACTGGTCAGAGTGAGCTCTCCAGCAATGCAAGATTGTGTCAGGAACACCCCTGGGTACATAATGGCACAAAACTACAGATAACCGGGTTTTCTATGAATCTACACATTTCACATTGAGGGATTGTGAGAGCCGGCACTCACTTCAGCCCTTGAACTTGAAGTGGGATTCAAGTCATCTGCATCTGCAGCTTAATTGAGAGGTAGGAGAGAGTGCAATGCTGGGCTCATCTTCATGTAAACAGAGGTGGGAGCTTGTGGGGCCTGAGAGTCATTCCGACTCAAGGCTGAGAAATACAATGGAAATAATAATAATACATACTGGGCTCGGGACTCTTAGAGTTTTGTGAGCTTTAAGCATTTGGGATTTCAAGTAATCCTCCCAGCCACATGGCCAGCTCCTCCTTACAGGTGAGAAAAAGATCTACAAAGGGTTAGAAACTATATTTACGCTACATACCACAGACTGACAAATGTCAAGCTAATGTTATTGTCAATGTCATATGCAGTAAACACACTTATTTACCAACTATATTAAAAAGTGTCTTTAGGGCCAGGGGCTGTGTCTCATTCACACTGGAATCTCCTGCAGATCCCAGCAAAGAACTTGACCTATAGTTGTGGCCAAGGCTATGATCGTGGGTCGCTACTGAACACGTGATTGAAAGTAGAGAAGGGAGGAGATATTCGTGTGTAGTGCTTCTGTGGGCTGTCTGCTTGAAGCCTGATCGATGCTGCCCAGAGCTCCCATGATCTCCAGGTTTTGAGTAACAGCCTCTTAAGCTCTCCACAGGGGACTGTCCAGCCCCTGTACACCACTAAAATGAAACAAGACAAAACCCAACTACCTCCTTCATTTTCTGAACTCCATACTTTCCACTCCCTCAAACCAAGTCAATGAAAAGCTCAATTCAATGCCTATGATCAGCTTTCACATCTGCCCTGCCTCAGTTTATAAGACTCACTCCAGCTGTGCAGAAAACACAGAACATACATACATAATATGTCCGTTCATTAGATGAACAATAAGTATTTTAATAATCACATACTTTAGGTGTCATAATACCCTTTGGGAACTTGAGCCCCACCAGAGATAGTAAGAGGATCTTGGCTTAGGATAGTCAATTGTTTTAATTATTATTTCCTCTGTGACAGGTTTTCTGTTTGATTTATGAGGCAAGATTTCACTTTAACCCAGGCTGACCTGGAACTCACTCTGTAGCCTCAAATTTATGCTAATCCTCCTACCTCAGCCTCCCAAGTGCTGGCATTACAGGTATGAGCTGCCACTCCTAGCATAATAACTAATCTTTTTTAACTTTATTTTTAAAGATATATTTTATTTATTTGTAAGGGGAGGGATTGGCCACACCAGAGCCTCTAGCCACTGCAATGAACCGTTTTGTGCATCTGGCTTTATGTGGGCACTGGGGAATCAAACCCTGGCCGTTAGGCTTTGCAGGCAAGGGCCTTAACCGCTGAGCCATCTCTCCAGCCCCATAATAGATAACCCCAACTGTCAGTTTAATGGTGATTTCTAATCATCTAGGAGACACACTTCTGGGTGAATGTGTGAGGGTGTTAAGAGTGGGTTTAATGGAGATGGGAAGCCCCACCCTAAATGTGGGCAGCACAATCCCATGGGTTGCGTCCTGCACTGAAGAAGAGGGAAACACATTGAGTCCCAGCATTCCTCACTCTCTCTGCTTCCTGACTGTGGACACAGACCAGCTGCCTAATGGTCCCCCTGCCACGCCTTCCTCACCACTTCCCCAGGACTGTACACTTGAACCACCATGAGTCAAAGTAAGCCTTTCTCCCTTAAGTTGCTTTTGTCAGGGATTTTTGTCACACCAAGAAAAAACAACTAATATATGACTAATGCTGAAGCGAAGGAGCAGCTGAGAAGCTGCACCAGGCGTCCTCCTGTGTTGACGCACAGGTTCTTTCTGCACAAATCAGGGGTTGACCCTGCCCAAGAGCTCAGCAACAGTTGCTGTGTGGCCAAGCCTTGGTTGTGGGTACCTCCTGAGAGAGGGCTGCTCACGCCTGAGGCAGGATGCTTGAAGTCTTCATCCTCTCTGGGAACCTGCTGCTGGAGGTCCTGGCCTGGAAACTGAGCCACAGAAGCTATAGAACTCACGGCTGAAGTGTAGCCTGAGCCTAGAACTTACTGAGGGAGGACCAGGGCTTGGGTAGGCGATGGGATCAGGAGCAGATACTGAGAAGCAAAGATCCAGGACATAGGAGAGAAGCCAGCACAAGCCAGTGTGGCCATTAACCCCAAGGCTGGCTCCCCACTGTCTCTTCACTGGAAGGTTGGGGAACTCTACACGGTTAGGGTGGATGGAGAGAGGGATGGTTATCTAGATGCATGAATAAGCCATGTTACTCACTGTAGGAAGTTTTGGGGGCTACTTTTCCGGGGAGTCATTTCTAACTACACTAATAAGAGAGGGTTGCATCAGGCCAAATAATAATAATAATTCCATCTAAGTTCAGCTTGGCGAGTTTATGAAGAACGTGGGACCGAGGGGTTACTGACAGGAGCCTGAGTGATCAGCAGCCATAAGGCTTCAAGGAAGCCCTTATGCAACTTACTGGCTGATGCGCCCCCCAAAGTCTTCTCTGTCCCAACAATTGTTTACTCTTTAGACAACCTCAGAGAGGGTCTTGTGAGCATTTTAAGTTTCCTCAGCCTCCGAGTCTTAAACCTTTCTGGTGGGTTTCTCCACAACTGTTTCTATGGAGGGAATGTTTCAGCCTTGAGGAAACAGTGAGACTTCCCATCTCAGGCAGCCACACTGGGCACTTTCTCACTGCCCAGCAGGGCAGGGTGCAAACACAGTGCCAATCAGGCTGGAAAGAGTGCTCTCGTTTTCAATTGCTGTATTCACACCAAATGGAGTTTTGAGCTTTCTCTCTACTGGGGCGTGTGTTTGACTTTGACTCCCGCGACCTGCTGAACATATAGACACAGAGCAGTGGTTTGGTCCTGCTCACTCATTCCCCCAGGCTGCCACTGGGTGGGAGCTATAACCCTGTTTACACGCAGGCTTATTAAAGCAAATAGGATTTGGCCTAGATTACAGACAGGCATTTGCCACAATCCTCAGGGCATCTCCTGCAGAGCACACGCCACGAGCAGTGCCTGTGCACAGGGCACCCCCCCACACACACACACACCTTACCAGGCCCATTCCCTTTGCCCAGGGACAGCTCTAAATATTTGCTTAAGACAGAGAATTCTTGCATCATTCTAATGCCTGATCCAGGGGAGGGTGAGTTCTGATCTTGACGGAAGATCACAGAGGACTGAGCAGAGAGGAAGGTTCTGTGTTTTACTGGACTCTCCTCCCCACGCTCAGTCTTCTGGCTTTATTTTCCCCATCTGATAAACGGGCAGATGTCCTGCCAAACGTTCTTGGGTTCCTTCCTCTTCCGACTGCTTGTGATCTCTAGGAAAACTGTGATCTTTGGAAATACTCTGGTCTGAAAATTAGGAACCTGCAGTCAGGGCCTCAGCCTTCCTATTCTTCCTGAATCTCAGAGGCTCTGGCTATGAAGGAAAGAAGGGAAATTCAAAAGTCTTTGACCTCCCTTCTGCCTTATTGTGTCTTTGCTTAGATATCTTGTGTGTGTGTGTGTGTGTGTGTGTGTGTGTGTGTATGCAAACGCATGCGTATGAGTGCGCATGTCTGTTGACACCTCAGCTTGCTATTGTCTTCCCCGCACCCTATGTGTAGATTTTTCTCTAAGGATCCACATCCCATCCAGTGCCCTATTATCCCGGTGGAAGTGTCCATCAAAGTGTAGGGCCTGACAGATGGGCAGGATCCAGTGAAGTCCATCCAGCTTCTCTTTTTCTGGAAGCTGATTTGCACTGGGTGGCTCTAAAAGGGAAAATGAATGACACCTATCATTCAACCATCCACAGAGCCTGTCCTGAAGGGACAGATGCCCATGGATCCTCCTTCCTAGAGCCTGCCAGGACTCTGAGTCTCCTTTCAGAGGCGATCCTTAAAAACAAAACACTGAGAACACTATTGCATGAACATATTGCAAACTGGCCGTATTCCCATTGGGTTATACTCCTATGTCTTGCCCACATTCCATTGAGGGCCCTCCTCGGTGGGGTTACTTTGTGGTCTTTGCTCTGATTTTATGGGTTGTCTCGTGTCCACCTGCTAACCCTTCCCCTTTCTGATGAACCCTGTCCCTGTCCCCTTATGCAAACTTGCAGCCCTTCCACCTCTCGCTCACCTAGCTGGCTCTCTAGGCCTCTAAAGACAGTGCCCTCCTTTAAAACGATACAATCTCATCTACTTATTTTGCATCTCGCCCATCTCTCCCATTATGATTTTTGCCAGACAAGGGCAGACATTTGATTTTGCTCATTGCTATCTTCCCAGCACCATGCTTGGCACACGGTATGTGCTACTTAATGTCTGTAGAATGAAGAAAGGCATGCAGGATTTCAAGCAAGAAGTCTGGCCATCATTTGGTGGTTGTCCTTAGCGTGTAGTGTCTCCTTCATTTTGGATTCCATTCCCTATCCTGCCTCCAGAAAGCATCACAGCTTACGTAAGAGAGTGAGTTTCTTCCTGGCCTACCTCCAGCACAGGTGGCTTAGTCTTCCCCTCTCTTCCTCACCCTTCTTTCCATCCCTTGCCCTGGCCCAGGGTTTGGATAGCTACCACTCTCCTCTAAGTAAACTCAGTCACCATCTGTTAGCTAGGAAAGCCAGAGCCAATGAAGAGAAGAGAAAATGCACAGACAGGTCTCCATGGGCAAGGACCTGAAAACCAATTTGGTACATCAATTTTCTGCTTGTAATAGCTCAGCTCCCATGGAAGCTAAGTCATAAATAGTAAAGAGAGTTCCAGGCAAGCCTACCATAGCCTGACTCAGCTAGACATTCTCACTCATCTTTCAGCTCTGGGCTCATCAACCATTTACTCTCCTGTCCAGAGACATCCAGTCTCTTAGGTTAGACCCCACGTCACAGCCCTGTCACGGTCTGCCTCTCTGTACCTCCAACTCCTCCCTCTCTGCTCTTGTCCTGCTTCCACTGTCTGCTGAATGAAGATATCCCACAAGTCCCCATGTTTTTAGCTCTCTGGATTTCCCACAGTGCATTTCATCCCTCGGGACTCAACCTTTCTGAAGATTTCTCCCAAGTCTTCTCTATGTCCCATCAGCTGGTCACTGATTGACACTCTGCCACGCCTCGGCTTGTCTAAACTGAACGGTCACCACTGGGTCATCTGTAAGTGGGTCTGAAAAGCCCCTTTCCAAGTGCCAAGGTGCTTTGTGATGATTCAGTATTGCTTGATCTCATTCAGCTGCTTGGGAGACACCTGTTCTGAATTCTGTCACCTGCAGTTGCACCGCACCTTCAGAATGACACCCCTCAGTGTCCCCATTTCTCCAGTGACCTTCCCAGGTCTCCTCCCCACTATTTGAAATCCCTCCGTGGTTTCGATCTCACATGGACTCCTGGGGTAAGCCCACCTTCGTGGGGCCCTCGCTTGTGTCTCACCCTCCCGCCATCCTCCTCTGTCTAGCTGGAGCTTCCAAGGAGGACCCAAGGAGGAGGGAGAGGCAGGGGCAGGGAAGTACCATGGTTGGGCCCTGTGCCTGACGAAGTGCATGAGCATTCATTCTGTCTGCAGCCATTCCAAGAGGAAGGTGTCATTATCTTCAATGCACAGATGAGCCAACAGAGGCTCACTGAAAGGCAATGACAAGTCCAAGGTCATGGATTCATTAGGAAGCAGTTCTGTCTCACTGAATCAGGTAGCCAAGGGGAAAGCTAAGCAAGACCGAGACAGAAAGCCCCTGGGACACACGTGCTCTTGCTCCTGTGCCCTCAAAACCCCAATCATGAGATGAAGTGGCTCTGGGGGCAGGAAGGGAAGAGATGCCACACTCAGCAAGGATGGAGGGAGGAGGATGCCTGTGCTCAGTCATGCTAATTTTGACATTTTCCCATGCGTCTTCTTGTCATCATCAACTTATAATTTAACCTCATGGTGGAGATGCCTCTAGAATATCAACGAGGCTTGCTGGAATTTCAGTGCAGCCCAGCAGCTGGCCCCTGGTATTTCTGAGAAAAATGACACACAGCTGTGTTCGGTCCTGCTGTCTCTAGCCCCTCATTCCAGCAAACATCAGTGTTAGGCACACTTAATCCAGACACAAAGTATGCACTCCGAGAGGAGACAGGAAGGTTGTGAGGGCCACCAGGGACATTTCCTATGGACTGCTCAGCCTGAGCCACTTAAACTAGAGTCATCCCTAAAACACATTAGATATTAATGATTAAGGGGGTGTTCCCAGGGGTGGCTGGAGGGAGCAAATTGAGTGAAGGAACATGCTCCTGTTTGGGTGGCATTTACCACTACCAGAGGGTTTTGCCCTGCATCACTGTCATAGTTTGGGGATGGAGGCTGGAAGCTGTAGTGTTCCCATTTTGTAAAAGTGAAATTCAATGTGCCAGAGAGATGGCTCAGAGGTTAAGGCTCTTGCCTGCAAAGCCTAAGGACACGGGTTCAGTTCCCCAGTAGCTAAGTAAAGCCAGATGCACATGCATCTGGAGCTCATTTGCAGTGGCTGGAGGCCCTAAATAAATAAATAAATAAATAAATAAATAAATAAATAAATGATAGATATTTTTAAAAAATGAAGCTCAGACAGGGAAGGGACATTAAGTTCACTGGAATGAAAAAAAAAACACACAAGAAAACTTGGCACAAATTGTCTTCCTAGACTTTGCGTTCATTCATCCATTCACCCAGTAAATAGCTCCTCCTATGAGCAAGCGTTGCACCAGGCTGGAGCATATGGTTTCTCCCTCCCCAAGACCCACGGCATTCATCAGTAGGAGCTATTGATTTGGGATCTTCTCCCAAGGGATGCCCTTTTCCAGAACTCTCCATTCTACTCCCCTTCTCTCCCCCTTCCCTCCTGAAGCTACACTTAAGCAAGTCTCCAATGTCTGCTGATGACAGGCTTTCTTGCCTGTCCCATTGTGACAGGAATCCTCTCCAGGCAAAGAGAAGGAAGGCATTCCCTGCACAGGACCCTGCAGCTCATTGAGCAGAAGGGGACCAAGGGACTGAACTTTCTTCTCTCTATTTGTACAGTGTGACAGCTCCCTGCAGGGGTCATGGGTCATCCTGCCCTGCCAGCTCCTGATTAGTGTGTGGTGTGGAATGCTGGGGCCATCATTCTGGTGTTATCTGAATCTCCAGACGCAGAGTCATGGCACCTCGGCCCTCCCTGGGTGGGGTAGGAAGGGATATATATGAGATCATAGCTGAGACCACTCTGACAGTGAGCCTGGCCAGTGGAGACTAAGATCTTCCAAGCTGTGCTCGGTCAAGCTTCACTGTGGCCAGAAGTGACTATCTCTTGTCTTGGTGTCCCCTCCATACCCAGGAACCAAGACAAGTTGTCACCCCCAAAGCTTCTTGCATGTGACCTGCTGCTCTAGTATTAGGTTTTCTCCATTCATCCCCCTCTGGGTAAGAAGGGGACAGATGATACAAAGTCCACCCTTCTATAAGGGTGCCCCTAGTTCTTCTTCCTAACTATTCTGCAAAGCCTAGGATGTGTGAGACACGGTGGCCATGGTGAAAGCGTGGTTGTAGTCCTCACTCAAGGTCAGAACTAATCAGTTAACCTTGATCTTCAAGAGCCAGGACTTCTCCCTTCACACTTGGAGGCCTCCAGCTTTGGTCACACACTCTCTGTAAAGAACTCAGAGGCTTTTGTCTTATCCACATCCAAGAGCCACTGTGGCCCAAGCAGCCAGTACACTGTCTCTGTTACTCCCTTCATTTCTCTGTCACCCAGATATAGTAAGTGCCCAAGCTACTTAGTATCCCTGAGGCTCTGAGTCGAGATTAGTTGAGCCTCAAAGGTTCTCAGGCAGCAGCATCAAGTAGTGTGGGCTCCGAGACACATCAGAGTATAGGAAAGTAAAAACCCTAAGAGCGCACAGATAGGAACAAGGGCTCTGGGGACAGCGTCTCTGAGCACACAGGTGAAGGACCTCCCCCACATATATACCCCAACAACAACCTCATATTTCAGTACACAAGAGCCCAAGGACCAAGGGAACTTCATTAGGGTCTGAGCAAGAGAGGAAAGGCAGAGAGGCCTGATGTGTGGGTCTCCATCCCTGCCACTTGGCCACGATCATCATCTGTAAATAGAACAGTATTTAGAGGAGATTAGAACATGCAAGAATGGCCCAGTGGGTCAGAAGGAAAAGCCAAATGTGTCCATGGATGGCAGGAAGAGAGAATGGAGATTCTAGGGATGGAGAGTTGAGGCAGCAGGTTTAGAGGGAAGACAGCTCTCAGATTCTTCTTAGGAAAGAAGGACCTGACCCCTTATCTCCTGAACCTTCTTTCTGGTCTGTCTACCTAGCCCTAGATTGGGCCCCTCACAGGGTCATCCACGTGCCAAGACTGAAACAGAGGGAAGGTTTGAGACCCGAGTCCTTTGCCCCAGCTCTGCACAGCTCTGAAGTCCCATTCTTCTGTCATCCTTCCCCTCAACGCTGGCCAAGTGTCCACTGAGGTGGCTTCTCACTCAGCTCCTCCTTCTGCAAGACCCTGTTCCTCTTCTGGTGGGTGGGTGTTCTTGGAAGTCTGTCCTGCAAATGTACTGTGAGGGAAGGCCTTGGCTGAATTCGCTCCTGGGAGGCCAACCCATGTCATGGTTAAACTTGAGCAAGAAAGTTTCATTCTTGCCTGGCCAGGCTTTATCCTGAACGGTGAGGGCGGCCCTGGCACCTGAAGGGCAGGATAGCACGATAGGCAACCAGATGTCACTGTTCCCATCCAGTAGGTGACAAAAACCAAATCTCAGGAACCTTAAATCACATTTCTTAGGGGAAAACGGTGAGTAACAGGTGCAGCCAGGACTCAGCCTCAAAGCTTCAAAAATGTAGTCTTTGTGTCTTGCGCTGCTCCAGAAGGAAAGGGTTAAGGGAGGGAAGGTGCCTTGAAGGGAAACTATGGGAATAAAAATCACATAGACCTGGAGTCAAATATGGATTTCATCACTCTGTAGTGCCTTAGAGCACAGCTAGAACAAAAGAAGGGGAGGGAAGAAGAAGGGAAAGGAAAAGAGGGGAAGAAGAAAGGTTAGCTAACATAGCCTGGTTATGTCTCAGGCACTGTGTTTAGCATTTCTCTGCACTAACTCATCTAATCCCATGGCTTTGTGACACATTGGTTTTATCCCCAATTAAAGATGAGAAACCTGAGGCTCAGAGAGGTACAGCAGCAGGAAGTGGCAGAACTTTCTTATAGAAGCAGGCCTCCCGGATTCCAAGGCCCAGACATGCTAACCACTCCCATCAGGAAGCAATCAGAAGCTATGGTACCCCCAGAATGTAAGCGTGGACTAAAGCATTGGGGGAGCCCAGGTCAGTGTTTCAAATAGTGCTCGAGCCAATGGGAAGCTGGGACAGAGTGTATCTTGGTTCTTTGGGAAACAGAGGGGTGGGCTTGAGGCTGACCTCTTTACAGCCTGAAGCCATTGCTTTCAGACTGCCCCCATTCACTCCCTGCCTGCCACTGTTACCAGCACTGTGAGCCTGGGGCCGGGAGCTGCGAACAGCTCTGTATTTATTTACCCTGCAATTACATGCTACATTAAATGCTCTGCAAGAACATGGCGATCACCCTGCAATTAACTGGGCCTGCTTCCTAGGCAAAGAGGCTGGAGACAGCTCATGAACCACATCCGCTGCCTGGTTTCTTAATGGGCCTGGGGGTCACCTTGTGACTGGGGCCACTGGACTTAGCTGGAGAGGCCTCACTTGGCTGCTGGAGGAGGGAGGTCGGCATCAGGGTGAGTGAGACCTGAACCAAAATCCACTGAGGGTTTCCTGCAATTCCCACTCCAAACTGGGCTCCGCCTGGATTCTCATCCCTAGTGCTCCCCAGGCACCTAGTTGTCTGTGTGTACTTCACCTCAGGAGCTCCAGGATCCCATCAGCCTTTGAGCTATTTCCCTGCCACGATGACTGGGCGAACTAACTCCTAGCTACCTTCCCAGCCTCATCTCAAAGATGACCTCCTCTGTGCAGTGCGTTTTGACAGAATACTCTGTCAGGAGATTTGTTAAAACATACCCACTGAGGCTCAGGGAATTTTGTAGAAGAAGGGGTGAAAAAATTGTAAGAGCCCCAGGGTGGGAGGGAATATCCAGAGGCATTGTCGCCCACTCCCACAATGACTAACCGCTGCTCTCACAACTCATAACCCACAACCCCAGGGTGAAAACCAGCATTCCCACTGAGGACGGCCTTCAGTGGAATGGGGACAGGGAGGAAGGAGATGATGGTACCAACTCGTGATGTGTCCATACAAAGTTTATAGAGCAAAATCAGACAGACTTGGAGAAAATATGGGGGTCATTTCTTAGTAGCTGTGTGGCTTTGGACAAGTCACTTGGCCTCGCTGAACTTCACTGAGTGAGCGTGTGTGCATTCGTGTGTGTGTGTGTGTGTGTGTGTGTGTGTGTGTGTGTGTGTGTGTATATACATACACATGGTTAGAACTCCCTGAAATCCCATGCTTATGTATGGTGTCAATACAAATGTAAGTCAAAGTGGACTTATAGCACCACACAACAAATAGCCAGATCTCTGCAGAGTCAAGGAACCAGAGAGCCAGAGCGACAGAGTCTGTCGGGGTCCATCAGGAGCAGTGGGTGTAGGGTGTGTGGGGACCCATTTGTGTTCGTGTTCCCTGCTCTGCAAACTCCCGTGTGGGCCGTTCAGCAACCACAGGAGTGCATGGTGGTGATTGGTCTCTTGCTGCCTGAGATTCCACAAGACTGGCTCCCTGGGCTGTGCTGGATGAAGAATGCCAGCAAAGAGGCAATGGGAAAGAGTTAATTATATATTTACTACCTCTGTCATTTTCTCCTAATTATGTCTTGGCAAGCAGAGTCTCCTGGATGAGTCTTAAATCTCAGGGTCTTTAAAAATATAATAATAAATCAAAGTGAAATGGAATGTTCCCAGCAGCCAAATGCACCCAGGGATGTGTTCAATCAGGCGGTGGCCCAGCGAGCCCAAGTCCCCACTCCACTTGGGCTTTGGAAAGCAGACATGAAGCAGGAGCAACAGCAGAAAGGCAACATGCCCACCTCACCCCTGAGGCTGCCTGAAGTCTGTGGAGGGCCACCCGGGACCCTCGGGACACTCTGCAGCTGCCAATGCCCAGGATGTGTCAAGAGGAAGACAGCTTGGGCCAGCTCTGGAAACCTGCTTGATTTCTGCACTGAGAAGACAGGGACCCAGGGACTCTCACCTAGAGATCAGTACACAGGGCTGGAGGTGATGTGGGGTGGATGCAATTGGGATTCATGGCGTGGACATCTAGTGAGTAGGTATAAACCTAAGAGGCTTTTGATGTCCTCTGCGCACGCGCGCGCGCGCGCGCGCACACACACACACACACACACACACCCGCACACGCACGCTTCGGCCTCTTCTCATTCTTTATCTTCCATCATTGGTTTCTGATGTCAAGGACGATCACACACGCCTGCACAGGACCACCAGCCTGCTTTCTTGTAACCTCACCCTAGGTTTCAGTCCCAGTCACTGAGATGTCCAGGCCTGCCCAGTGGAGCAGAGTGGACAGGGACCTTAGCAGCCTGTGGGCACCTGAAGCTCTCAACCTCCTTCCCTCCTTTTCCCTTCCTTCCCTTCCCCATCTCCAGCTTTGCAGTGCTGGGGTCGAATCCAAGGTTTCGCTGTGGGAAGCAAGCACTCTTAGACTGGGGCTCACTAACTTGCCCAGGATGACTTTGAACTCATTCTGTAACCCTGAACTTTTGATCCTCCTGCCTCAGCTTCCTGAATAGGTGGAATTACAGGCCTGCCCCACCATCCTGCTTTCTCTCTCTCCTTTGAGGAAAGGATCTCATGTCTCTCACTCACCCAAAAGGCCCAGCAGAATCAGCCAAGCTGAGCAGCTTGCTTCTGCTTCATCAAACTGGCTAAGGCAGGAGGCCCAGAGTGCCCACACTTACTCCTACAAGATAACCTGGGAATCAGCGTGTCACCCCAGAGGCCATTATGGACACCCAAACCATTTTCAGGTCTAGCATCCAAAGGCCCAGGGCACACACAAATTGCAAGAGAAGGTTTCCAGTTTTTCGGGTATTTTTCACTTCACCATCACAACTGCTTCATGAGGCAGATTCGCGAATATTCGTGAAGTTGGAGGAAAGTGACTGTAGATAAGTGCAGGACTTCTCAGTGCCTTTGCACAGTATGAACCATATCCTCTGTCCTTTGGCTGGAACTTGTGGTAGAAATAAAAAACAGAGCAGAACAGAAGTTGCAGCCTTTTTGACCTCAGCTCATAATCAGCATCCCTGTGCCCTGCCATCTGATACACTGTGAGACCTTTACAAGGCAGAAGGAAAAGTTTCAGGGGAACTGCAGCAGGTATAGGAGGCACCGAGGATTGCCAGGAGGCCCTGTCAGCTCTGTCAGCTCCAGGGAGGCCTGGAAGGCTATGCTGGGGTTAGGAAGGGGGAGACCACAGGCCAGAATGCAGGCACCACTTCCCACTGTCCCCACCCACACCATACCACTGCTGTCTAATCCAGCCTTGCTCCACACTTGTCCCATGGAGGGACATTTGCAAATTTAGCATGTACAGGGACTTTCGGTGTGTCAGAGAGTGGTCAGGCGGGGCTCAGCATGCTGCCTTTTTAAATCCATGTGCATATGTTATGTGTGGATATGTATGACATGTGTGTGTGGGGGGGGGTGCATGCCACAGCAAGCACACGGAGGTCTGAGGACAACCTTCAGGTGTCTTTCTTCTCCTCCCCACTTCTTTGAGACAGGGTCTCTTGTTGCTTCTCAGCTGCATGTACCAATCAAGCAGACCCACAATCTCTAGATTCTCCAGGCTCTGCCTCCTCCTGCCACAAACACATTGGGGTCCCAACGTGTATGTCTGGCTTTACATGGATTCTATGAAATCAAACATGGGTTGTCAGGCTTGCAAGCAGCACCTTTAACTGCTGAGCCATCTCCTCAGCCCCTGGCATTTTGCCTCTACCAGCTCCCAGGGATGCCAATACAGTTGGCCCACAAGCCACACTTTGAAGTTAAAATAAAAAGCCCAGAGGGGCTGGAGAGACTCTCAGTGATTAAGCATTAAGGCATTTGCCTATAAAGCCTAGTGACCCAGGTTTGAGTCCCCAGTGCCCATGTAAAGCCCGACACACAAAGTGTGCATGCATCTGGAGTTTTTTGCAGTACCCATTCTCTCTCTCTCTCTCTCTCTCTCTCTCTCTCTCTCTCTCTC
>PVHP010028394.1:0-23083 GCA_004024765.1 Zapus hudsonius | reverse complement strand
CAGTGCTGTGGCAGAGGTGATGTCCAGCCCTCTGCTCATGCCATCGTTTTCCCTGCCAGGATGGAGTCTCCCCTCGAGTCCGTAAACCAAATAAACCCATTCCTCTACAAGCCGCTTTTGTTTGGGTTCTTCCTGTGCAGCAACTAGAAAGTTGACTGCAACAGGTTACTTGCATTATAAATAGGATAATAGCAAATAAACAGTTTTTGAAGTTTCATAAAAGTTGAAGATTAGAGGGACCATAGTGAGATTTTGTTTTGTTTTGTTTTCAAGGTAGGATCTCGCTCTAACCCAGGCTGACCTAGAATTCATGGTATAGTCTCAGAGTAGCCTCAAAACTCATGGCCATCTTCCTATCTCTTCCTCCTGAGTGCTGGGATTAAAGGCATATGCCACCATGCCCAGTTTATAATGAGATTTTGAAAAATAGTTTTGCTTCATGAAGGCTAACATGAAGGCAAGAGTGTTAACAAAGTTTCCAGATCACACAACTGGTGCTTTGTTCTAGGTTAAACTGAGGTTTTATTTTAAAAAATGACCCAATGCAGAGAAGTATAAGTTTTCTTTAAATTTCATTCAATTATATGTCCTTCAACAAATGTTTCAAAACCCCAATGATTAAATTTTCTCTGCACCACTTTTATGAGAATGAGATGACAAATCACAAGACACTCTGCACTCCCTAATAGATCCAAAGTGATCACTAATGTCTACTGGAAGGCTAGTGTAATTAACTAGGCTGCCATATCTAAAGTGCTTAAATAATATTTCTCTGTTTAATCCTCTTTAGGGTCTGATATAGTTTGGTCAAACGCTTATATTTGTTCAAGTAATTGTGACTTCTTTCTCTAAGAAGTATGTACAACATACCTGTCAGTCACAAATTGCAGGTAATAAGAAATAAAGTTTTATGACTTCATCTAGCACCTTCAACAGGTACTACTTTATCCATATCATATTGTACCATGGGCAACATCAGTTTACCCTTGCCAATGGGCTTGTTTCTGAAGGAGAGAGGACAATGGCTCCAAGGTAGTGAATTAAATGGAATGATGGAAATGAGCCAAGGAGAAATTTGTATCTATTGCTGACAATATGAAAAGTTAAATCCCTAGAAAAGCTTTGGTTGAAGAATAGGGCTTTCAGTAAAATCAAAAAAGTCATTTTCAGACAGAAGGAGGTGAATAGAGAGGATAGGATGACAGGTCCTTAGATACCTGAAGTTGACTTTAATGAATTGGTGGTGTTTTATCATAAAACATGTTTCACTCAAGTCAAACCAGAGCAGATTCTTTCAACCAAATTTTCATGTGTAGAACAAACTGCCAGTGGTAAAGATAAGATGCAATTTGTAAAGAGAGAAAGAAAAGACCTGTGCCAAGTATGAGAAATACATTAGTACCACACATTCATAAATAATTATTTCAGGCCCTTTTGAATATGACGTGACATCACTTTTTTTTATAAGCTCATGGGAGTTTGACACAGAAAACAGCTCTTTTTCCCATCCCCACCCCAGTTTTGGCTCATCTTTCTTCTCTGTATTCTTAAATGGTGACCATGTCAGCTGATACCAAAATGTATGGTCTGAGCTGGCCTTTGAAGATTGCCATAGTGAATTTTGATGAGTTCTGCCCTATGCTTTCATTTGATACCCCAGGCTCTCTGTTTGCTTTCTTAAATGTTTGCAGACTTAGGGCTGCTGGCTTTTAAGTACCTGCAGTGATGAAAATCAGGCTCTCCACAGTTTTCATTTACTTTAGATATTGAAAAATAAAATCAAAATGTGTCAAAAACATATAGCATGCCACACCTTTACCTCCCTTCTGTCTTCAATTCTCCTTCATTTTCCTTTGTGTTTCTTTCACTTTTTCAAAGACTTTTGAATAGCTAGGTAATTATAGTGATAAAATGTGATAAAATAAAAACACTAACATATTCTGCAGGATTTCAGTGCTGTATTTATTTATGAAATTTGAAAAATTATGGATATATTGGCAAAAGTAACATGATTTTGTCATATATAACAATTACTATTAACTGTTTAATTATTTTCAGATAAATATAGATATAAAGATATAAAGATAATAGACATAAAAAAGGAGTTAGTATATAATTTTGATTTCAATGCTATCAATCCATATCAAGGGCATTTCAAAAACTATACATTCTGGAAAATCATCTTTAGTAACTGAATATTTTATCAAAAAGATGCACAATTTATTTAATAATGTTTCATAATAATATTATATGCTGTAATGAGTTTTTCATATTTTATAAAAAATAAAAAGGAAATCACATTTAATGTTGTATGATTTGAAATAATTTTTGGTGTTAAATTTTGTAAAGCATTTTTGTTATCAGTTAGGGATGTAATTCAGCAGTAAAGTGAATGTTTATCCAACTTTTTGGAGACCCTGAGTTGCAGTCAGCATTCTAGTTGCTGCACAGAAAGAACCCAAGCAAAAGCAGCTTGTGGAGAAATGAATTTATTAGGCTTATGGACTCAAGGGGAAACTCCATCCTGGCAGGGAAAATGATGGCATGAGCAGAGGGGCGGACATCACCCCTGACACAGCACTGCAAACAATGACAAGAAGGTGTGCCAAACACTGGCTTATAAACCCCCATAAGCCCGCCACCAACAACACTGCTCCAGCAAGGTTGTAAAACCCAAACTGCCATCAGCCGAACACATTCATTTGTTTGTGGGGGACATCTGGATCAAACCATGACAGTCTGTCCCTGGCCCCCATGAACTAATAATCACACATGATATAAAATACAATGTGTTCAACTCAACTCCTTAAGTCCCCACAGGTTTCAACTGAGCCATAATGCCAAAAAATAAACCTGTAATGGCACAGAACATTCACATTGCAAAAGATAACATGAGGCACGGCAAAAACAGATTAAACCAATACAAGGTTTAAAACAAGCAGGGCACCATGAAACTCTTAATTCCAACTTCAATGATTCTAACCAATATCATGTCTCTTTATCTGTACTGCACACATTGGAATGCATTTTCTGAGTAATCTAGGTATGCTCATTAGTGGCTGGGATAAATGTCAAAGATGTCACTGAAGAAAAAAAAATGAAACTTTGTCCATATGAAAGAGTAAGAAAGGATGACACAGACAGACAACAAATTAATCTGTGAAAATATTGCACTTTAAAAAGAAGTAGAACTAAACAGAGGGGAGAGAGGTGAGACCCCTAAGAGTTAGAATGAGTCAAAAAAAAATCCTGAGCCAGGTGTGGTGTGGTGGTGCACACCTTTAATCCCAGCACTCAGGGAGCAAAGGTAGAAGGATTGCTGTGAGTTGGAGACGATCCTGGGACTACAGAGTGATTTCCAGGTCAGCCTGGGCTAGAGTGAGACCTTACCACAAAATAAAATAGAATAGAATACAATAAAGAAAAGAAAAACTCTTCTTGGGAAACAAAGATTTATGACTGGTATGGAGAAAAAAACTTGGGAAGAGAAAATAAAATAGTTTCAGGCAGAAGAAGATGAGGGACTGAGGTAAAGGGTGTGATGTTTTGAGATCTGTTCACCGAGAAGAGTAAATAAATGGGAGGTGGAAGGCTTGTGCAAATAAGCAGAGGTGACTGCAGAGTCTTGTAGCCTCCTCTCTCCTCCTTTTTAGCCAATCTTGTTCTCCAAGTAGCTGGACTTCTGATGGTTTTGTCTCCTTCAAGGTTGTGTTTAATAGGAGACAAAGCTTGCAGTACGGTGGCAGTTCTGGCTAGAAACTATGGAAAGTAGTTCTGTTTATAAAACTGATGTATTTAGAATCAAGACTTAAGGGTAAAGGACAGAAATACCTAACAGAAGCTGGAAGGAAAGAAATTTTCCTAAACTGCATATGCAAAAACTCAAGTTCCTTTGCATTAGGTGTTTTCATGCCCATTCAAAATACTTGACAGTCCCCATTTTACAAATATGAACACCAAGGATACAGATGTTGATCAAGATAACACAGCTAACTCAATGGTGGCCAGGATGTTTTGGGGTTCCAGGCTGGGAATGTTTTGGCTTAGTTGGTTCTAAGGTTTAGAATGAGCTGCTTCTCACTGTTCAGCAAGATTTAAGACTTTCCTGACATCTGAAATGGAGGCCGTGCACTGAGGGATAACCAAACATTTAAGTCATTGCCTGCTATTAACTCTCTGGACAAAGAAACATGCATCTCCATTTACACTAAAAGTCTTGGTGGTCATGCTGAGGCAATGCTGTAGCACGTGTTTCTCTGTGATCATGGCAGGAGGCCCTATGCCATGCCTAGGTGCACATTAACATGACATAAATGTTAATGTTCTGTTCTAAACACCAAAGCAGGCTAGAAAGAGGAAATACCACCCTGCCATACCCAAGTGTGATGACTAGGTAACTTTTCACAAGGATTTCATTTTTTCCCTGTCAGCCACATTATTTTAAGGGTGACAATAACTTGGCTGCAAATGAGCTGAAACCATCAAGGTGATAAATGAGATTCTGAGAGTGGGAGGCATTGGCTTGGCCTTGGCTTTGCAGGACCACACACCATCTACCTTCTCGGAAGAACAATGTCTCATAGATCTCTCCTGTCTGCACCCCATCTCAGGCTCCTTTCCCCACTGGCCTCCTGCTTCTTAGGAAATAGCCATGAATGCTTGATTTTGGAAAATATACTATATTTCACAGACTTTGGGCAGGGGCAAACAGAGCTGATACTATCTGTGGCTATTTCCAGGATCTGATTTATAAAACTCTCTCAGAGATAACTCCTTACTGGTTTATTTTCTCTACTAGGCCAGTCTGTCTCTAAAGTGGGATGGCCTATGGTTGGCTCTGTGGTCAATCCAGGCTCTCAATTTGAAACCTAGGAGCTATGACTGACAGGTCCTAAGGAGCTGGGTGCTGGGTTTCTTACTGTGAAAGATAACTTTCATGCTATGTTACTGAATGAAGTAAGGGCAACAGAAGGCTATCTTTATGCATAATCTCATTTAAGTTATTCTCAATGACTTCTCTGAGGCTTAGTAGTCAAGACTTACAGCTATTGCATGAGATTATTAGCTTGCACTTTCCATGGAAAGGACATGCTCAGGAACAGGCTCGGTGGTCATAACATGTTTCACAGAGCTTAGCATAGAGCTCTGTGCTTCTATTTGCTATGATTACGCTCTCCACTCATGCTGTTTATGCATTCAAGCTGTTTTTATTACTAAGTCTTTAGTGTGAGAAGACAGAAGTAGTAAGGTGTGCATGAGCAGCATGTATTTGTATCACCAAAAAAATCACAGAGGCTTTGGACCAATTCAGAAGTTTCATGCCTAGCAGGCCAAGAATTTGTACAGTCACAGCCACATAATCTCCTGCTTGAGGTGCTATGAGGTGGCCTCTCTTAAAAGACATCAGCCACACAGGTGTCACCAAGAGCAGAAAAGGAAGTGTAGTTAGTACCTTCTCTTTTCTTTAACTTATTAAATGTATTTTTGCCTGTTTATTTATTTGAAAGTCTGCAAGTAGAGACAGAGAGAATAATATAGAGATGAGAAAGAGAGAGAGAGAGAGAGAGAGAGAGAGAGAGAGAGAGAGTACAACAGGAACTCCTGCCAAAGCAACAAACTCTACATATATGCATTACTTTGTACATCTGGCATGGGTCCTGGGGATTTAAGCCTGGGCCTCCAGGCTTTAAAAGCTTTAAACCTTTTTTAAAACCTTTAACAACAGAGCCATCTATCTAGCCCCCTCACTCTTCTAAGTGTTTCACCAAAGTTGAACTTACATGTTATATGTTGAGATTTAAACCTGCCAATGAGAAAGTACTTGTGTAATGATCTGTATACATTGTTTAAAGCAGTCACTATTCTCAGAGCAACTAGAGGAACTGAACTTTGAAGTCATATTTAATTGATTTGACCTAGAACACAATAGAATTTTGGATACATCTTCAGAGAATGTCTGGAAAATTAATCAATTTCAAGAAAATATATATAATGTCTCTGTTTCATTACAGAGATGAAATACTGGGGCTGGAGAGGTGGCTCAGTGGATAAAGTTGAAGGTAACTATGATATATTCAAAATAGATGTAAAAATATTGACTAAAAATGTAGAAAAGAGATTAGTTTAAAATGTTAATATGCAATTTTGAAGCATGTACATAGTTAAAGCACTAAGAAGAAAATTAAGGATATAATGTGTATAATAAAAGAATTTTAAGGATTATTCAAAGGGATGTCAAATATGTATAGTGCAAATATAGTCAGTTTTTTTAGTCACACCTGATTAATGCCTTTACATCTCTTGGGCTATAACCAGTTGGGAAATTAGGCTAATCAGATTACTGTAATTATGTAGGCTGTATATTTCTTTAATTTATATTGTAACCAAGGATGAGTTTATAAAGTTCTGACATAAAGGGACACAGATTTAAAAGGTCTGATAATATATGATAGACAAAATTTAAGACTGAGAAGTAGGACAGAGTGGTTTGATGAGAGATAGCTAATATGAGTGTACTTTTAGAATTAAAGATTAATTAGAAGTTATGCCACCATACCAGAGGCTTGGCATGTTGGAATTTTGAAAAGAGAGAGAGAAATAAAAAAGCTCCAAAATCAGAAGAACAAAGGAAGCACATCTCTTTCTGTACGTTTTCAGAGAAGGGGGAAAGTTCTACTTGCTGTGAATAGCCTACGTGGTAGGAGCCACAGAAACACTACATAGCGTCTAAGACTTAGGTGAGCGTGTGTTTTCCTGTCGGCAGGAGGTTAGTCTTCCCCATGTGGCCTTTTTTGCTGGCAAGAGGAGGACACTAACACATCTCTATTCTAATAGTAGATAAATGGGTTTCAGCAAAGTTTTTGAAAACCGATTTTACTCTTATTAACTTGATAGTTAGATCTGTAAAGTGATACAGCATTTTTATGAAACAATGAAAAGAAGATATATCTTCATACAATACATGGAATCACTGATGGCAAATGAACTTTGTTATATGATTTTTAATTTAAAATATTCATCTGTGTGCTTATTGTGAATGCTGCAAGTGTTATCTATAGAAATAAGGTAGGTTTAGGAGAAAAAAGAATATCACAAGTCTCGTGGTTCAAACAAGAGCTCTATACTCTTGACAGAGGTCTTGATTTCTCAATCTTGATTTCTTCTTCTTTCTACACTGACCAGGAAAGTATATGGTTGGGAGAATTTCATCAGTTCATGGGCCTGAGTGTGAAAGGTGCTAGCAGCACCTTTGCCAGAGATGTTTTTAGGCATAAACAAAACAAAATTCTGACCAATGAGATATGACAGAGAGTTGCTAAAGCTCTGCCAGTATTTAAAAAAATTATATGAGAGAGAGGGAGAGAGAGAGGGAGAAAGAGAGAGAGAATATAAGGGGGCAGATCTCTGCCACTGTGTACATGTGAAGGAGCAGAGGACAATCTCAGGATGTTGATCCTTTCTTTCTACCTGGTTTAAAGAAGGGTCTTTCTTGCTGTTTGCTAGTGGGGAGGCGAGATTAAATATTCCATAATCTTCAAGATTCTCCTAACTTCCATTGTTGTAGGCACATTGGGGTGATTGATAGACATATGTGATATATTTTAATCCTTTATTTTTCTTCTTTTTGAAGAAGTGTTTTCAATGTTGGCATGAATTTGGAGTGACAATAGATCTTATTCATTCTGATGGGACTTAAAAATGACAGCCACTTTGCAAGACATCTTGGCAATTCTCTACAGAAAATAACACACCCTCACTACCCCAGTCAGCAATCACACTGCTATGTATTTACCAAAATAAATTGAAAAATGTATGTTCATGTAAAAGTCTGCACAGTGATGTTTATATCATCTTTCCTCATAACTGCTAAAACTTTTATGCAATCAACTGAGTTGATAGACTTTAGTATAGTCCCACAATGGAACATTACTCAGCACTGAAAACAAAGACTGGGCAAGTAATCAATGACAAGAACAGCATAAGTTTTAATTCTAATGTGAAAAGGCTACATGCTATATCATTCCAACAATATAACATTCCAAAAGAAGGAAATGTAATCTATAGAAATAGTCAAATGATAAGGGCTACCATGGATTGGGAAAGAAGAGATTAAAAGGCAAGATAGAGCATTTGTCAGGGCAGTGAAGCAACTGTATAATAGCATATACACTTTGCATATAAAAGTAAGCATGATTTCTAATAGAAAGTGTGGACTGTGAGTGATAAAGAATTCTTGGTAAAAGCTGATTGGTTGTGACAAAAGTACCATGAATATGAAAGATGTGCATGAAGGGAAGGTGGGAAAATGCCACAATGAACTCTTTGTACTTTTCATTTATTGTTTCTGTCAAAATAAAGCTTCCCTAAAAATAGAATCCACTTTAAAAGTGAAAGAAATATTGAACATTATTAGGCAGAGAAAATATCTATCCACAAATCCCCAGGTACATTTTACTAACTCAGCAAGCATGGCTGATTCTCATCTACATTTATTCAGAGTAGCTGATAGGAGGCTTTTTGATTTGCTAGGTCATTAACATTTTAATGACAATAGTAGAAAAATTAATAGTTGCCACATACTTTGAATGTTTTTGAGTGTGAAGGAAGAAGCATTTGTATTCTCTCTTCATTGTTCTGCTCTGGGCTTCCTATGAATTCACACAGTCAAGTCTGGAAGACAGAACAACTGACCTGTTAATTATTTGTTGCACCTGTGATCTCAAAACACTAGATGACCAACTTTGGCCACTGAGGAGCCTGAACTGGACTTGCCCTGACTTTTCATGACCTACCTATAGGCTAAATCCAAATTTAGAGGAACAGACCATCGTGTGGTCTGAGCATCAGCTCAGCTGTGTTTATTAAGAGAGGGTCTCAGGAGATCTTTCTATAGTGCAACATTCTCTCTACATACTTTTATTTTTTTTACAACACTTAGAGTCATTAATGCATTTATTGCCTTTACTCTAATCTGTCACTTAAAATATCACATGTCTTAATGTGTGGTGGTAGAAAGTTGAGCTATTTCCTTAGACTGAGTCAGAGTGGGAAATAGAGCAAAATCAGTCACCAGTATTTACCAAACTCACTTGGTGAGATCAGCAGGCTCCATCAAAGTGGACAGGATGCCCTTTGTGATTATATCTGATCCAAGACATCTGGAGGAAATGAAGCAAAAAAAATTATATATTCTGCTTTCAAATCTGTAATCACTCATATTCTAATCCTCAATTCTTAGAATTCATCTGTCCAGGGTGTTTAGTATTACCTTGGGAAAGTCACTTTCTCTGATCTTCATTTCTGCAAAGGAGAGTATAAACCCAGTGTAGTGGTTTTCCACTCTGGTTACAAACTGGAATCATTGTGGTTTGGTTTTGTAGTCGACTTGGTCTTTTTTAAATTATCTTGGGTGGGTCTCTAATGGTGTTTATAGAAAAGCAGTCTTCTCAGTAGGGGGGAGGATTAAGAATTCTCAGAAAAACTGAAACAAACTTTCCTTCTTGGGAAGGCAGTGCAGGAGGGAAATTCCAGAGCTAGTGAATCAATAAGTCTGGGATAAAGTTGCAAGATCCTCCCTTAAAGCTATAAAGGGGTAAAAAAAAAAAAAAACGCTGCCCCCCCCCCTGCCTCCCTCCCTGCCTGCCTGCCTCCAGCTGCTGCTTATTCACACTCGAATAGAACTTCCTCAGCCTTCCAGCCTGGATTGAAGACCAGTGGCTCTCCAGGAAGCCTTTAGGCCTTCAGTGCTAGATTGGGACTGATGAGACATCCAGTCATATGGACTGAGGAGGAACTGTTTCCTTGACTCTCAGGCTTGCAGACTGCTATTGTGGGACTGTCATGAGCTAACCAAATAAATCTGTTTTTATTACAATTCGTTCTGTTGGTTCTGTTCCTCTAGAGAATCATGAGTAATACACTTTTTAAGACACTTCTATCAAAAAGATGATCTCCAGGACTGTTGTGAACATAATTGGACATGTTTGTATCTTTCCACAATGTCAGATCACACATTAATACTTCACACAATAACATACTGATATCCTGTCAAAGAATGAATAAGAAAGGGTTTAAGGGGTGTCACAGTTTACAGAGACAAAAAAAACTCTGAGGAACTTTACTGACCCCACCTAAAATTCTGAAGAGTGTAGGGAATGGAAAGCTAACACACACACACACACACACACACACACACACAGTGTGCACATACATTGGTTCATATAATAGAAATTACATAGGTTCTCATAACACAAAACTTGGATACAGGACTGACTTTACATACACTCCACATGGGACTCCATTATATAACGTACATATATGCATATGAATATATACATGGTGAGCAATGTGTGATCTGAGAGATCATATTTACAATTGCTATTGGAATAAAACCTATGATTGACATTGGCCATGTAATCTCAGTAAAGTAAGTAGTATTAGGTGAATTGAAGCCAATGAAATTGATGCAGTTTATGAATTTGTTATTTAATAAATAAATAGGTAAAATGTGTCAGTCTAAGTTTCTGACATGGATCACTCATGAGAGCTTGAATATATAACTAAGGTAACAAAACCAAGAATGGCAACCATGATGCAATGGAAGTTAACTACTATTATTGCTACTGTTTTACTGTATGAGAATAAAATCACAAAGAGGCTGGATACCTTCATCATTGAGGTCTCACTGGAACAGTGGAGAGCAGACAATCTATCTAACACAGTCCATGCTCTGGACCATTATACAAAGTTCTCTTCTTAAGTTACCACTATTTATGAGATTCCTCCAGAACACTCCTCCCTGGGTTAGAGGGCTCTGGGTTAGATGTGCTGGAAAGTATGACAAGGGATTGGGGATTCTTTGCAAAGGAGAGGCATGAATAATCACTTCATTGTTGCCTTTCTATAACTGTAAGACAGTAGGCACAGCAGGCATAATTGTATGTATAGACCAGGAATTATTGTTGTAACAAAAAGTAATTAAACTTAATACAGAAAAATATAGTGATAAAATGTGGTAAAGAAGTTACTAATGAATGACTCTTTTGCAGTAGCATTGGTCATGTGACAAACTCTGGCCAATGGGTTGAAAACAAAAGTGATTGTTAAACCCAGCATGCCTCTATTCCTTTCACTACCAAAGCAACTTTGGAGGTAATAGAAAGCCATAAATAAATAAGTAAAAATAAATAAAAATAAAAATAAACAACTATTGACTATTGGTCCCACATCAAATTGTAATACAAATGAAAGAAGACCTTTGTTATGTCATGTAACTGAGATTTCAGGGGTTCAACACTGTTATAGTTACCATTAATATAGCCTTACAAGTAAGCAAGTTGAAATGTCTAAATGGTTTGAGCAAGAAAAGCATCTAGTACTAAAGATGGTAGTAGAGAAATGAGCCTGCCTCACAGAACATTTAAATTCACTGGCCAATTATTGAAGAAATTATTTCATAATGTGAATTTTTTAATGTCCATAATTATCTTTTGGCCATTTTTAGTAAACTTTTGCTAAAAGCATTTTTGACAAGTTATTTCACACAATTGAAAAGAAAGGAAAACCCTTTGTGAAGCCAGCATTACACTAATACCAAAATTAGAGAACTAAAAAGAAAATAAAATTATAAACCAATAAAATATTGGAAAATGAATTCAAGAACACATACAAATTATCATGCACCTCAATTAAGTTGATTTTATCCATTGGATGTAGGGATGTTTCAATATATGGAAATAGATAAATGTAGTACATCACATATATAGACCTAAAGACAAGAATCATTCAATCATTGCAATTGGTACAGAAAATGCCTTTGAAAAAATACAACATCCCTTCATGATTAAAACACGGGAGCGACTATGGATGGTAGAACAATATCAGAACATAATAAGGGTAATATATAATAGACCTAAGACCCAATCATAGCATATGGGAAAAAATTAGAAGCATTCCCATTAAGGCCTGGAAAAAACAAGTGTGCCCATTCTCACCACTGCTTTTTAACTTAGTACTTGAAACATTAGCTCAAGCAATAAAGAAAAAGTAATAATAAAATGGATACAAATAATCAAAATATTCTTATTTCCAATGATCTGATTCTATATGTAAGTGACCCAAAACAGTCCACCAAGAAAAGTCCTCCTAGAGGTTCTTTCAGCAAGATAAAATCAACACACAAAAATCAGTAGCCTTCATATATAGCAATGACAAACATATGAAGAAATCACAAAAGAAGTCTCATTTACAATAGTCATAAAATTAAATATCCTGAGATGCCCCAATCAAGTTGAAAGAACTGTACAATTAAAATATAAAGACACTGAAGATTGACACTAAGTAAGGTGAATGGCCTCCTACCCATGCTCATGGCCAGATTCCAAAGGGAAACCCCAACTAACTAGGTATCTACAGAGAGGCTGCATCCTTTAGAATCACCAAATTAACAATGTTTCTCTCATTTAACCTATACTGATCTCACTGTCTGGTGGAGATTCTGTTTGCATTTTTCAAAGGCAGTAAGAACCATGGACAACCCAATTCTACCAAAAGGACCTGAGATGATGGCTGACACCCAGTCAGGAGATGAACCACTCATAACTCATCATCTAAGGCTCAAACGAAACCTTTGGGGAAGTGGTGAGATAGCAACCTACACATTAAGTCAGATAACCTATGAACAGTTAATGGAGACAGACCCCCAGGATACTGAACATAGCCCAAAGCAGAAACCCAGAGAATCTTAAGATCTCAACAGCAAAGCAGACTTAAAACTCACCCACCATAACTCAGGGAACTTTCCAGAAAAGTGAGCAGAAAGATTGTAAGAGCCATGGTGGGGGGAGAATATGCAGACATTTCTCCCCTTAACAACAACATATAAAAACGAAGAAAAAAAGAAAAACCTGGCTACTGCATATACAATTTGTAATCCCCTATCCCATGGACTCGTCCAGCAATCCCACTGAGGAGAGCCCTCAGCGGTTTGGGGACAGGGAGGAGGCAAAGGGGGTTACCATCATAAGACTTGGTTATACAATATATTTAATTATTAACTATAAAAAGTTTTAAAAGAAGAAATAAGTATTAAAAAGAATAACTAATATCATGAAAATGGTCATCCTATTCAAAAAATACAGATTCAATGTTTCAATGCAATACTAATCCAATTCTAGCAACAGTCTCCACAGAATTAGAAAAATATGTTCTCAAAGATTATTCAAAAACACAAAAGGCCTTAGACAGACAAAAACATTCTCAGAAAAAGGAATATTTCTGATTGTATACCTGATTTCAAGATATACCACAAACCTGAGGGTGAGACCAGCAGCCTGTGGTTCAACATAGCTGAACCTTACACAGGTCACCGCAGTGGCTGCCCTGGCTTTGAAAGTCTGAAGGTAGTACAGCATATAGAATGGCTCTATGCCCTTGAATCATGTCTCCTGAATTTAATGTGTTTGGGGTTTTGTTTGTTTGTCTGCTTTATGCTCGACTTAAAAATAGAGCTTTTGTGTCATTATGTCTTGGAATGAAAGACTGAGGATGGAGGAAGATTGTTCTTCAAAGACTTAGTTTGTTATTTCCTACACTTTCCCTCTGTCTTTCTAACGAGGGAGCACACAACATACGGACCCAAAGCACAGTGTGTAACATGGTATCTGGACCCAGCGTTCCTCCATTGGCTCTCCAGTCTCATGTCATCTTCTGGTTGGTTGTGAACACATGTCCTTTGGTGTGTTGCTGCATGGGCATTCCTGAGTCAAGTGGTTTCCCTCAGAGCTCATAGAGGCCCTGAGCCACTGGTCACCTGAAAGGCAGGCCACTGGGTCCCAGCATTAGAGTGGGCTTCACCTGGAAGCCATGGGTACATCCAAGCTCTAGTTCAGCACTTCTTGGTTGGAGGTTAAGCATTTCCCCACCCTGTGATGTCACATTGCTTGTCTGGGGACCACACTTAGAGTGCTCAGACGGCGTTTCACTTTTGGCACACAGAGTTGTGTGTGTCTAGGTCAAGGAGCCCAGAGTCATCTGCACCACAATTAGCTTAGCTGTGACAAACCTGGAAGAGAGCCATGCTTCACGCCTTAGGAATGTGGATTTACTTGTATGCACAGAGCATCAGTAAATCTCTTCACTGGGCTGTAGGTCCTCAATCCCTCAAACTGAAATTCTGTCTCTTTTATAAATGCCCTGAGTTCAAGGACATGTGGCTGCTGCTCAGTCAGGAATTGAGCTTCTCAAATTTATCTACTCTCAGTTCATATTTGCATATTTTATTTGCCTGTGTGGCCTAAGCACCTGCCAAGGTCCTCGGATGTATTCATCTCCTATTTTTATCTTCATCTCTCATGGATGGTGCATCTGTGCTGGATGGGCAGCTGCAACTGACCAAGGGCCTTTTGCTTCTTATGGTGGTTCTGCTTTTCAGCAGAATGATAGTTGCTTTCTGTCTCCATCTCCCTGTAACTAATTGCCACACACAAGCCCCTCTATGATTGATTATCTTTTAGTTCAGGATGACCCGAGGTTATTTACAAAGCAAAGTCAGGCTTCAGTGTGACTATGCAAATCATGTTGAATGGTGTGTGTCTAAACATGACTTTCTACACCTTTTTTACAGTCAAAGGAAAAAGAAATAACTTAGTTCCTATTCTTGATATGAAGTCTACTTCAGTGGTTTGAACGTTAAATGTCCCACATAGTCTCAGTTGTTTGTGATTAAGCCTCCAAAATGGTCCACAGCTGGTGGAGCTGTTGGGAGGTGGAACCTTGCTGGAGGAGGTGTGTCACTGGGACTGGAACTTTGGATTTTATAGCCAGCCCTCTTGCCACTGGCAACTCACTCAGATTCCATCCTTCCTATGATAAAATGTGACGCCCCAGGCTGTCTGCTCAGGCCTGCTTTCTCTACCTTGAAACAAAAGCCATGATAAAGCCTTTCCTACCCTCAACTGCAGGCCAGGTGTTTTGTCCCAGCAATAAAAAGGAAACTGCTGCTTCTCCTTACTGCTCATTCTGAAAGGCTTGCACTATACTTTGTTGCCTGTGACTTCTGCTTGTGTCAGCTCCTAGCCCATATTCTGCCTGAGTGATGAGCCTTGCATGTTGATGGAGAAATGAGAATGGATGTCTTTGAGGACAGTTTTGCAATGGTTACCAAGAAGCTGCTGGTCACAAGAGTTGCCACTAATGTGTCAAGTTGTTGTGCTATATGAATCTTCCTGTCATCCATGGCAGCTAAGTACTATACAGTCATGAGAATACTGAATTAGCAAATATGGAATTGTTCCTAGAGGAAATACAAGGTTAGGTTCCTGTGGGCCTCTGGTCAAGTTTAATTAATGAATCAGTACACAACCTGTTATATTTGTATTTATGAAAAAGTCATCTTATGGAATGTGTACTGGTTTGTGAATATCTGATTGTTGCCCAATAACATTGTCTAAAGGAAGCTTACCTAACATCTGTACATTCTCCATAAGGCACGTGACAGCCTGTTTGTGCTTTAAAATACTAGACAGAACCTTGAGGTCATGCTATGGAGTGAAACCACTGAAAACTGCAGAAGATGCATGCAAACCCTTGCCTTGCAAAGACCACACTGGGCCACATATTGACAGGATGAGAGTGTCAACACATCACAGATGTCACCTCCCTACATCTCTCTAAAGTGTGCCATTGACAAGTCTACTTCTCATGGCTTTGCACATGTTCACACATGCCCAGCATGTTGCTGTGAGAATATTTGTGTGCAAGTAGGCAGAGCCCTAGAAATTGAGGACTGACTTCCTGTTATGCGAACATCTACAACTCTGGCAGCTCTGCTCCCTTGAGGGGAAGGGGGCAAAGGCTTTTGCTCCATCTGCTAGGAGGCTGCATTTGACATAAATGAAGGTATGGCACTGTGTTGGTCATACTCTCTCCTGTACCAGTGTCCAAAACCCTCATTTATGAAGAAGTACTGCAGGCAGCTTTGGTTGGAAATGAGACCAGGGCACAGGTCTTGTGTGTTAGAGAGCTTTGCAGTCACTAGGGGAAATGCTGCACAAATACAACATGGTAAATACTAACAGATAGTACAAGTGTGGGTGCAACCCACTGAAGGTTGGTAAGCACTTGTCCCATTAGACTCCATTTGTGTCTGATGGACCAAAGTATCAAGTCTATGTCACCATTATTTCCATTACTAGAACTACCAAGATAAACCTTTCCTCTTTAGCATCTGGGGAGGCAAGATGACAGCACCCTGTGTTATTTCATATTTGTTTCAAACAAGATATCTCATTGGCCTGGAGCCCACCAACTGCACTAGACTAACTAGCCAGTGAGCCCTGGGATCTTCCTGCCTCTACTTTCTGTGCTGGGATTATAGGTGCCTACCACCATGCTTAATATTTCAGTCAGGTACTGGGGTTCAAATCCAGGTGTTCAAGCTTGCAAGGCAAGCACTTTCCTGACTGACCTAGCTGCCTCTCCAGCCCCTCATAGGTTGTTTTAATTGAAAAGCCAGTAGTGAGTTAAGGTATCTAAGAAGTCATGCTAAAATCTGCTGTAACACAGGACCACTGTGGCCTCAAACAGCAAGCCTTCTTGCCTTTGATGGTCGCTTTTGGTCCTGTCTAGAGTGCAGTAAAGTAGTCTCCTCCATCTGAGTCCTGTCAAGGCTTATGGAGTGACAGGAAGAGCTAGTAAGAAGGAACAGAAAAGGGCATGTTGAGGGGAGTGAGTATGAAAAGGATCACCTGGATTGGAACTTCTGCTCAGATATGAGGCATTTCACTGTGCTGCCTCCACATGAGGCATACCGTGGCTCAATAGAATGGAGCTGTTTCAAACTGACAGGGATAGGAAATGGATAAATGTGTATAAACAGCTCTCTTTTTTCATAGCATTAATACAGTTAAATGATTTTACTGTTGCTTAGAAGTGATTCTATCATGCTTGGGAGAGAAGGAAGAAACCCAACAGAGAAAGATAGGATGTACTTTCTGTGTGATGCTGGCCTGCTGTGAAGTGATGTTCTAGGCCTAGGGGAACTGGGAACTTGTGCCCAAGCTAAGGTTCTGTGCCCAAGGATCAGCCGTAGGGATTAAAATGCAGGCTCTGAGGAGCATCTCAGGGCTCCCCTGAATGTGGATGCTGCTGGCTACAGGCCAGTCGGAGAAGCCAGGATACACAGTTATACTAAACCAAAGCAAGGAAGGAAGCACTCATTAGCAAACCATATACATGTCAAACAAGGCAAATGACAAGTGCAAAGGGCCCAGCTAGGACACTGAGCATTGTAAATGTGTATTGACAATCCAGGACAGTGAAGACCTCAGCCTTGGAGACAAGGTGGCCTTCAGAGTGTCAGATGACACATCAGGCAGTGTCACAATTGGCTGATGGGAAGGGGTTGCTGGTTGAGAGGCTCTGGCCAGAGAGCAGGAGACTGAAAGCTCGGTTGGGGATGTTGGGTTTGATGGATGGCTCCTGCATATGAGAAATCTGGAGGATTCCCTAAAGAACCCAAATATCAGGTTCATGGGGATTCCAGAGGGATCAGAAACCCAGGCTAAAAGCATAGAGAACATATTCAACAAAATTATTGAAGAAAATTTTCCTAGTCTTACAAGAGAAAGTCTGGTCTGGATAAAAGCGACCCACAGAACTCCAAACAGAGAGGGCCAAAGAAGAAACTCCCCAAGACATAACTCAGTTAAAATGCTAAGCATATAAAGCAAAAAGAGAGTACTCAAAGTAGCAAGAGAGAAACAACTCATCATATATAAAGGCAATCCCATCAGATTTAACTCAGACTTCTCGTTGGAAACCATGAAGGCCAGAAGGGCCAGGAACAACACTCTGCAAGGCCTAAAAAATTATGTTATTATTACAGCCTTGACTACTGTACCCAGCAAAAGTATCCCTCATAATTGATGAAGAAATGAGAATATTCCATGATAAATGCCAGTTCTATGATTATATGATCACAAGACAAGGCTTAAATAAAACTTCATAGTTATAACTTTGAATATCAATAGACATTCTTCACCCATGAAAAGACACAGGCTAGCATGGTGGATCAGAAAAATGGACCCTTCCATCTGCTGTCTTCAAGAAATGTATCTCACCTATAAAGAGAAATCTTCTCAGGGTCAAAGGATGGAAAATGATCTTCCAAGCAAATGGAAAAAAAATAAGTGGGTGTAGCTACAATAATATCTGACAGAATCAACTTTAAACCAAAACTAATTAAAAAGACAATGAAAGACACATTACTCATCAAGAGAACGATCCATCAGAAGAAAATCACTCTCATAAATATGTAACCACCACATACAGGAGCAAAGCATTTCATAAGGCAAAAGTTACTCAAAAACAAAACAGAAATAAACACTAATTCCACATAGTAGGAGACTTTAATACAACAGTATCATCTCCAGACAGATCATTCAAATAGATGATCAGCAGGGTAAAAATAGAGATTAACAACACCATAGGTCAACTAGACATAACACACATATACAGAACATTCCATCCCAAGATGACAGAATATACATTCTTCTCTTCAGCCCACAGATCTTCTCCAAAATAGACCACATATTAGGCATAGAAAATATGCCTCAGCAAATTCCAGAAGATTGATGTAGCTCACTGCATCATATGAGACTACAACCCATTAAAACTAGAAATTAACAAGGGAAGAAACAACAGAAAATAAACCAACTATTGAAGACTAAACAATATGCTATTAAACAATGAATAGGTCATTCAAGAAATCAAAAATTAAATTTAAAATTTTCTTCAAGAAAATTATAAGACACAACATACTAAAACTTATGAGAAACAATGAAGACAGCCCTAATAGGGAAATTCAGAGAACTAAGTGCATTCATAACAAAGGCAAAGAAATCTCAAATCAATCGCTTAACTGCCCACCTTAAGACATTAGAAAAAGTTGAACAATCCAACACTAGGAGTTGAAAACATAAAGAGTTAAGATCAGAGCTGATACCAATTAAATGGAATTAAAAAAAATAATTACAAAGCAAATGAAACAAAGAATTTGTTTCTTGAATAAAATAAGATTGGCAAACCCTTGTCCCATGTAATTAACTGAAAAAAAGAGAAGGCCCAAATCAATAAAGTCAGAAATGAAAAAAATGAGGTCACAACAGATACAAATGAAATTGGAAGAATCAACAGATGTTACTTGCAAAACCTCTACTCGACTAAATTGGAGAACCTGGAAGAAATGGATGAGTTCATGGAAATCTATTACTATGATGGTTAGGGTTTGTTGTCAATTTGGATCTTTTTAATTATCTTGTGTGGGTCTCTGAGGATGTTTACAGGAAGGCAGCCTCTCAGCAAGGGGCAAGATATAAAGAAGCTCAAGGAAGCTGGAAGTAAACATCCTTTCATGTGTGGGCAGTGCAGGAAGGAAATTCCAGAGATTCAGGAAGCCATTAAGTCTGGGGAAGGGTTGTAAGATGCCACCTTAGGGCCATATAAAAGGGAAGAAATTCTCTCCTGGATCTCTTGCCTGTTTGCTATTGTGTATGTGGTGTAGGTGATGGGGTTTTCTCTCTGCTCGGACCTGTGAAATAGGGACAGCCTCTTTCCCTCTTATGGAACTTCCCCTCAATCTGTACTTTCAATAAATATTTTTCTCCCCCAATTTGTGCCTGGTTTCAAGATTCATCACAGTGGCATGTGGCTGACTATGACAATCACCTACCAAAACTAAACCTGGAGTAGATAAAGCTCCTAAATAATCCTATCACATCTACCAAGATTGAAAATATAATGAAAAACCTCCCTAAAAGGAAAAGCCCAGGACCTGATGGATCCTCAGGTAAATTTCACCAAACCTTCATCATAAAACTGAAACCGCTCTTTCTGAAGCTTTTTCATATAATAGAAGAGCAGGGATTGCTCATAATACCTAAGAATTGAATCAACCCAAATGCCCATCATTGGATGAATGGATGTCAAATTTGTGGTACATATACACTCTGGAATTCTCTCAGCTGAAAGGAAAAATAACATAATCAAATTTAAGAAAAATGGATGGACTTGGAACAGATCATTCTTAGCTACCTCAAACAAGAACAGAGTGTCAAGTGCTGAATATTCTCTTTCATATGCATTTCATAACCAGGTTAAGCCTGAACATTAAAAACTGTCAGGTGAATTGAGAGACTGACAAAGGGGATGGAAAGAATTGGGGGGAGAGAAAGAGGAGGGTGGGGACACTTACACTCCAATCTAAACCAATAATGAATGATACCATTAAATGCTTATTTTCATGCAGTATCCTCTCCAGGAAGCAATGGCCATCATTAGGTAATAGAGGCCCTGAAAAAAGTAGAAGGTTTTCTAACTCCAAGTCAAATTGCTCTGGCCTATAACTCATTGCCCCAGTCACTATTCATTTCCCACACTGAGCTGTTGATCGAAGAGGCATACAAGGTTACTAAAGTAAGACAGGCTTATGCCAAAGCTCTTGAACACCTGTCTCAGGCAATAGGTAAGACCCTACTGCAGAATATATCACAGATTTTCATCACACAACACCAAGAGCCTGTTTAGTCCAGAATAACCAGCCCCCAGGTGTTGTTTTAATAAAAAAAAAAAAAAGAAAAGAAAAAGGAACAGGAACAGGTCTGGCTGGAGTTTTCCCAGGGCCGCTTCTGGTCCCCGGCGAGCCTGTGCGAGAGCGCTCCCGGGGGGCTGGGACAGCCGCTGTCTCGGGCCAGGTGTGCTGCTGGCCGGCTAGCACCAGGGCACAGGCATGCTCCATGGAGGCGGCATGGAGGGGAACTTGGGGAGGGAGGGAGCTGGCATGCTCCAAGCAGCTGCGGCAGCAGCAGCGGACCCGAAACCGGGCACCCATGGAGGCATGTCCGTGGGCCTGAGAGCCTGCGGAAGTATTACAGCTCTGTGTGTTCAGCTCATCTCTCCAGAGAGAATAACGGGCATAGACCCGGGAGGGAAAGCATGACAAGTGAGCCCATGACAAAGAATCCCATGACAAGAAATCCCATGATAAGAAATCCCATTTTATTATAGCAGCATCGTGTGTTAAATAGAAATTGAGGAGGAAAGAAATGGACAAAGGAGATTGGCAGAAATCAGCAACCTGTGAATACCTGCTTTGCATGTGGATGTGAGCTTGGTCTCCTTTCAGATGGTGGGGGTAGATGAACTGCCACCTTCTAGGCACAGCTGGGTTGCGAACCTGGGTCTATGCAGCATGCTTTTCGGGGGGGGTTGGGAGTCTCAGAGTTGAGGGTGGAGATAGGGAAACCCCTACCAGGGTTAGCCACCGAGGTTTCTGACCTCATACTTCAACACCCTCTTAACCCTTTGTCCTCCATGCCCTCCTTAAGCAATACCAACACCCAGGTGGTAGCATGTGAAGTGCTGGAAGGCATTACATGAGCTTCCAGAAGAAATTGACCAAAGATATTCCAAGAAAGCAGAGGTCATTGGTATACACATAGACTGATGCTAAGAAAATCCTGAAGACACTGCTCTATTATAGAGAACATTAAGCCAACAATTGCTCAACCATGTGGAGTGAAACCCAGTAGGTGATTAATGGCTTGCTAATTGGCTAAGAGATCTGTTCAGTGTCAGGTAACCCTTAATTAGAACTCAGATCCATGGTAAACACATGTGAGGACCAAGAACCTGGAATCCAAGGGGAAATCCTCACAAACCAGAGATCTACAGAGAGGCCATAACCATTAAAATCTCACCAAAATAATGTTTGTCTCATTTCACCTATATGGATCTTATTCCCTATTCAAGATTGTGTTTGTATGTTTAAGAAGGCAGCAAGAACCATGGACAACCTGAGGTGTTTTCTGTCACCCAGGGAGGAGATGAACCACCCCTATCTAATGATATAGATTCCAAACAAAACCTTTGATGAGATGACCAGAGATCTACCTCCACAGCAAGTCATAACCTGGGAATGTATAAAGGAGACAGACACTGAGAATACTCAAGAATAATCCAAATCAGAAATTCAGAGACTCTTCCAACCTCAACAGTAAAGCAGACCAAAAACTCACCCACCATGACTCAGGGATCTGAACAGAAGAGGGTTAGAATGATTGTAAGAAATATGGTGGGGGAGCACAATAGAGCCATCAACCCCGCCCTCAGCAAAAACAGACAAAGGAAAAAAACCTGGCTACCTCTTTTACATTCCATAGCCTCTTATCCCATGGACTGGTCCAGAAAACCCACCCAGGAGGGCACCCAGGGGCTTGGGGAGAGGGAGAAGGGAAAGGGGGTCCCATCATATGACTTGCTCATGTAATGTATCAAATTATTGACAATAAATATGGGAAATTTTTTAAAAGAATAAATGTTGGAGAGGGTTTGGAGAAGTAGGATCTCCTCATACATTTGTGCTATTCTGTGGGGAATTTGAATAATAGTTTGGCATTTCCTTAATGTGTAAAACACAGATTTGTTATATGACCTAGACTTTTTGCTTAGAGGACTAGGTGATTGGGAGAAATGAACATATGTCCCAAGAAAGGCTTTTCCTATGCTGGTAGCAGTGTGATACAAGTGGTCAGATGAAATAAAGTCTCTCACTGGTAGGAGATGGAGTTAGGGAGATGAAGACATTGTCGTGTGACCCTGGCTGGTAACCAGAAGGCTGGAGGTGCTCACGTATGCTGCAGCATGGACTAGTCTCACCCAATCTGCATGCGAAAGGAGGCAGAATAAGGCTGGAGAGCTGGCTCAGCATTTAAGGTGCTTACCTGCAGAGCCTAACGACCTGGGACCATTTCCCAGTTCCCACATAAAGCCGGTTGCACAAAGTAGTGCATGCATCTGGGGTTCATGTGCAGTGGCTAGAGGCCATGACATACCCATTCTCTCTGTCTGCCTTCTCTCTATCTCTCTCTGCTCGCCAATAAATAAATATGTTTTAAGTAGACAGAATACTGTATGATCACATTTATATTGTGTTCCCAGACAAGGTGAATCTATAATTTTAGCCAGGAAATTGATTGTGTTTGACTGGGTCTAGGGGGGATAGTGGCCTATAGGCTTGGGGGTCTCT